>JAAAKL020012919.1:0-12752 GCA_010016065.2 Carybdea cf. marsupialis auct. non (Linnaeus, 1758)
AGCATATGTGTAGGAATTTTAAGATTGTAATGTAATTTTTGCTATATAAGGCCCAGGAAAAATTGTAATCAGTGCCAAACGAAGGAACGCAACGTTCCGAAAGCTCGCCATGAGCAAGAGTCATTGTTCATATATATATATATTTGTACATATATACATATGTTTAATGAGTTCTTTACTATGTAGTTCATGACCGCTCGTGTGTCTGCCTGAGTACTTATATAAATGAAATGGCACTGATGAAGCTAATAGCGTAACAAAAAATAAGGTTGCTCGTGGTGGCGAGAATTCGGGGTCGACTACCCGGATTGTTGACTTTACTATTGCACTATTTAGTGCAATGGCAAAGTCTTCGTCTTCGGTATGGGAGGTCCTGGGTTCTAACCGTGACATCGCCTCAAGCACTTCATGTTTAATGAGTTCTGTACTATGTAGTTCATGACTGCTTGTGTGTCTGCCTAAGTACTTTTAAGTACATATTTGTACATATGAAGCTCTGTATCTAGCCTCTAGGCATTTTTTAGTATTTATATAGATTTTATTATAATTTTGTCACAGTTTTTTGTCTTTTATTTAAATATATATATATATATATATATATATATATATGAAAGAAAGAGAAAGCAGACCAGAGGATTCGAGTAATCTTCCTTTTAGTAATCTTCCTTCCATAATAGCGTTGTCATTGGTTGCAATTCTTCACTTCTTGATGTTGACACCACATGACTGATGACATCTTACCCTTATGCCCTTTTTCCACACTCGCTATATCCCGACAATCAAAGTAAATTATTAATTACGTATATCATAGACATCGACTCAATAATTGGGTATCGATGTTTACACCAGCGTTTTCATCAGAACCTAGTATTCATTCCTTCCATCGGGACATTGTCCCTCGAGCTATGTAGTGGTATGCCGAAATCGCTTAAGCTAGATATTTCAACAACTTCTATCTTTTACCTCTCAACTTTCTGACTCGCTTTGTGGGTTACGTCGCCACCCTTGCAAACTTTACTTAGCTCTTCCTTTCTCCTTCATTCTGTGATGGACCAGTCCACAAGAGATTTCTTGTATCAGCTCTGTGCAGAGTCAAAGTCATCAGGGGCCCCAAATAATTTTGGCTGTCTCTCTACTCTTTTTTCCTTTTGCTATTACATTTTAAGTGAGGGAATAAGGAAAGGTGAGCGCTGAAGTTCAGTGCATAATAGTTGTCTGTTCCTTTACTGGATTCTAACTCAAATCATCTTTAACAGTAAATTGCTCCAGAGTATAGGCGCCTAGTATACAAGTAGTGTAATGTCCACTTCCCTGTAAAGCTTACAAGTGGTTAAAAAGAGTTTGGTGGGAACTATATGGTGAGATCTGGTCATCCTTTATTACTCTGTTTTTTTCCCTAGCATGGATTCTCTATAGTCCGCTATATCCAAACGATGCGGTCTCATCTGCCTCTTGCAGTTGATTAATTTTTTTGTACTCACTGGCTATGAAACAGAAGTTATACGAAAAGAAGTAATATCGTTTCCTTTTTACAAACCCTCTCGCCCCAAGTTTTCCAACCTTTCACATTACTCTAGAAATTCTCTGTACATTAATTTCCTTCGCTCCTCTTTCTTATAAAATGTGTCTTCATCTGATCAGATCAAATAAATGTAATTTATTTCCCATTTCTCCAAATCACAATAGCTGCCATCAGAGCTGCAACAATCAAAAGGGATGCCATCTCCCCATTGATCTCAACAGTCACTTGCCCTTTGTCATTTGCAATTCATCTTTTCCCCCTCCTTTTTTGCTCTGTTGACTATTGGTACCCCTACAGTTGCAGCTTTACATGAGGGTCGGGGTTTTCATTTCATCAAGTTAAGGTAGGCTTCCGCAGTTCAACTGGCTGGCCTTATACAACAGAAACATTTTATAGTAGAGAGTACGTCTCCATTGGTATTGCTACTTAACAAGGATGTAGCTGGATACGTTGTACCGTAATTTACCCTTTGCCTTACATATATACTTGTTTTCATCGCTCAACTTCAAACTGTACGAGATAAACAGGCATTGGCATTGAGTCATAGGTGACTTTGATAAGAAATTCAGCTTCGGCTTCTCCCTACCCAGAATCTCCTTGGCCACAATCTTCGTCTCCATAGCATGCCCCTTCCAAGGAGGGCACTGCCGCTACTGATCACTAAGCATCAAATACAGATGCCCGTTTTCTTGCTCTAGCTGTATCAGCTCCCTAACAGCTGCACCCCTTCGTTCCTTAACACCACTCAAGCAGATCAAGCTTCTAAAATTTTGTCTATCAAAACCCTGACCTTGTTATCTTGACTGCACCCATTTCTGCAAGCTGAAGACTGGCGATTACCACATTCCCCGTCTCCTCTACTTTTTATTTCCTTTCAATGCGAACTTTTGAAAAAACCATTTCAGATCTCTGGTCAGAAGCAGATAAAATTCCATTGGTATGGTTATCAATGATTTTAGTCAGCAGTTAAATGACTTTGTTTTTGATACGTAGTTACCTTCCATCCTTTTATAATGATGTTTTAACATATAATTATTGACTGCCTGTTGTGACATAGGTAACTGCTAGGAGAGTGCTGACTCCTCGTTGCAATACTTATTCGCACCGTGGTTATACCTGTGAACATTGTGTGTCAATTGTGTACGCATTTTGGGCTGTGGCCATTTTATGTGAATATGAACATAGTTCTTGAAAGGGTAAACGTATTTACTTTGACCAGTCAACTTTGCAACATCTATTTATACATAAGACTGTAAGTTGGTGCCTCTAATAAATAGAATTCAAACCTTCTTGAACTTGTAGAATTTATCAACTGTACACCTATGAACAGTTTTCGAAGCGCGGCTTAGAGTCAGCCTGGCGGAACCTGTGACTGATAAGGAACTACGAGATCCCTTAACTGCTCTTCATTTACACGGATCTCATTTCATAGCCGAATGAGCTTGAAACGTCTAGCATACGATGCCGAATGCGTATGTTTCATTTCATCAGGACACGTAATGATTCACTTTGTGACATTACAGAAAGCGTGAACACAAGAGCAATTAAATAACGATTAGATTGTGACAAGAAAGAACAAAATTGTATATTAAATAGCAAGGAACGTAAGAAGCGCTAAAGAAGTACACGCGATGATCAGTGTCATGAGCTGCAACTTTGAAAGCCTGCAGATGGAATCATTGTAAAAGAGTTTCATGTCATTTGATGAAAGCACTTTAAGACTGAATTTTTCATAAAGTCTTCTATCCCATAATTCTCTACAGGAAGGATTTGCGAAATGGATAGGTACAAAAGTAGTTTATGGAAAAATGGTGATTTCAACAGTGTTTTTAAGGGGAGTAGAATATTCAGAATTGTCTTGAATATTATAAATGAGCATCAGTTTTGAGAGAGAGTCCTGTTGGAGTTTCACCACCACTGATTGTAGCACAGGCCGTAGCACAATGAATCTTATAAATGTTGCGTTGGTCTTGCAACATCGGGTACCCCAATGTTTCCATCCCTGATCTGAACTATTCAAGCTGACATGAACATAACGACTAAACTTTTATGAAACGTCTCTCACAATAAGCACCGAAGCCCTTTTTAAAAGCACGTACACCAAGAGTCCCGTCAACTCTCGTACACAGATGAGATAATTCACTGCAGTAAGGCATTAATTTTGCTTAGGTTCTACCACAGAGTAAGAAGATACCTTTTCCCTCTGTGGTTCTACTAGCCACCAACATGTCTATAACCTTCACAATCTCACAGTCATTGGATGCGCATGGTTAGTATCTAAGTTAATTTTTTAATGTTATTTCCTTGACCCAACCCTTCTACAACGAAGCAAATTTAATGTTTAAAGTAAAAGTGCATAAAAGGCCGTTACGTTAAGGAAGCAAATAATAAAGGTGGATTTGATTGGAGAGGATTATGTCAAAGAAAATTTTGTAAATTACGATGTCAATAGATGTAATATTGTGATGTAATTTATTAATATTTGATGTCCCGTTAGCAAATAAACTTTCTCGTCAAATAGACCGGAGTTCCCAGCTTGTGGACTGAAATCACTAAATCACCCCCCCCCCCCCGCATTTTTCTGTACAAGATAGCTTTGTTCATAGAAACAAAAAGCAAATGTCAGGTTCCTTTGAGGAGGATAAAGTTAAAGTTAAACTATTTTATCATTTTTCATTGTAGCTGTTATTTTGGCAATTGATGTTGATTAATTGGTAAGCAGTGTTGATGTGACCTTGTCCCATGGCAGCGACCTCGCGGTGCCTGTGTACTGTCAACAAACAGGTGCGACGAGGGCATTGTTTCAGCTGGCAATCGATATGATATAAGGCTTTAGCAGACGTCAAACTAAGAATCTTCTTATCCTAATGTTATCAGATCACTTTATTTATGGAATATCTCTTTTTATCGGCCATTTCGATATCAGTCTATTATCTACTATTCATTGTACTATCAGTTTTCTGTTGATCACTACTAACTGGATTTCACCGATTCTGCCACTGTTTAAAAGATCAAATATTGTTACCATGTTCTAAACTTGGAGTTTTCTTCATGAAAAATGATAAAAAAATTTTCTTCAAGAATTGAATATATTGAGGGGAAGATATTGACAGTAAGTCTGATATATATATAGACAAAATTGTCTTTGCCCATCCGAGACTTGTTTGGTAACAATATTGTGCAAATGCAGAATTTCTCTCTGATCACATTTCAATGGACAGCCGTTTCAAATGCGATCGAAATACGATATCTTACGAGATCATCTTTATGGCACATCATTATAGCTTTGTACTACGCAAATTTAAATGCGAGCGAATTCAATAAGATCGTATTAGTTAGATGAAAATCTGAAATGTTTAGCATCTAACACCATGCAACTCGTAGGGAAGTACATTTTAAAGGTTTCGTGGAAACGGTTGATAGGGACACGATTTATGATCTCATTACCAGGCTCTATTTCAGCTTTACGCAAGTTTCACATCTATTCGCTGTTGAACGTAAGTTTTCGTGGTTCACTTCAGCAACTGACTACCTAGCATGCAATCTACCCAATACATGAAGCGAGAACTAAATAAGTACTCAAGCAGTTTTCCCCCATTCTAAATCGTCATTATTTGGTTGCACTTAAAACCGCGGCCTTCACAGAACCCGTCAATAATGTTTAAGTGTCCTTTACAAGGTTCGAGTTATCATTTCCAAAACACTTTGCAAAAGATAGGGAGACAGAGCCCCTTCGGTGCGACCGGCGGATACGGTTGTCACAGGAACAGGGGTTCTGGAAGGCGTTCTGAGCGATCGCATTTTCTGCACTGCAACGCCCACGGAACAGTGGTTCTGAGTGGAATTTTGGGATGATTTATATATTTTGCCCGGATCCTGGATCTAATTCCGATTATTTTCGCCTAGTGGCTGCGTTAAGGGGCAGAAATTTGGACTGGACCCAGTGATCAGGCTTTGATATTAATTTCGAAATAACCGTGATCGAGAAGATGGCCCAGAGAGAGATAAACGTTTTTCAGTTTGAGTTGTTGTTTTGTCAAGTTTTAAAAGGGAGAGTTATTTATGACCTGCTGGTGAGTGTTCATGAAGTTTATTCATAAAGTAGAATTCGAAAGAAAGATCGCAGCATGAGTGCATTCAGGCAAAAACAAGATCGCATTTTTCTCTCAAAATTCAAAAACTGCTTCAGAAAATACGAAGTACCAAGCGTTAATTCGAACCCGGCATGATGTATTTTGTGTCTAACACTTTTAACTCGGATACGGAATCTTATTTACAGCATTCAACAAAGTGAGCTCTCGGTATAGAGTCGTCTTAGTCTAAGAGGAAGGCCCACACCACAAGTCTTCCAGATACATGATCTGAACAGCTTGCCTCACCCTCGCAAGAGGTGGCCCAACTTTCTCTGCCCAATTCTCTTAATTTAGATATGTTAGGACCTAGTTAAGTTAATCGGTAACCCACTTCCATCTTATCACCACCCCTCAGAAGAAGTCGTCCCAGTTTTCTTTTCTGCCCCGGACCATAATTTTTCTTTTAGAAGGAGTTCAAAGTCTAGAGTAAGTCCTACTTTATTCTTCAAAGAAGAGCTGTGTTGTCCGAAAATGGCGGGCTGTTGAGCAGTCTACCTCAGATCTGAACATCGCCATGGGACATCTTGTTTTCCTTTCTTGATGCTTTCGGATATCTGTTGTAAAAATAGGGGGAAAGGATGCACTCTTGCCTCACCTCTCTCCATATTACACCAATCACCATCAGCAACAATTGTCCTCACTTGGTTTAAATTTTAGCTTTTTAAATTCCTGTTCTTTATGATTACCTGAGATCATACAGGAGAGAACACTGTTTCAGGGCTAAAGGTATCGAGGGACACTCTCGACCTAATCGATTCTAGATATGCACGTCATAATGTCAGACCGTATAATCATAAGATCAGCAGATGCCGTCCTACAGGCATGCAGAGATAGTTAAGGAATATGCCGCAGAGATGACTTGCAATAGTTGTTTGTTCATTGTTACCCATTAATTACGCTAGTTAGCTATGGGAGATTACTGAAGCTCCGATCTCATCATCGCAAGCGGTTTTGCTTATTACGCAAGAGCTCGCAGGCAGACATGTATCTTAGCTGCGTTCTCCCACTGTGGACTCGCATTTTGTGCCTCTATTTTCTTTATTCTCAGTCAGACTGCATTTAAAAGATGAATATTTGCTTGCAACCAGATTTAATCCTCGTTGACGACTGTTGGTTATTGACCATAGCGGCACATATAGACTAAGTTCGGTAATTATCTTAAGTTGTTTAAGCAGCAGAATCAGTAAATAAGAGCCTTTTTTAAACTGAGGCCTAGAAAGCACATACTCTTTAGTTTGCTATGGTTACAGGGGGAGCACAGCACCAAGTGAAATAATAAAATGCAGATAGAGTGTGGCCACATAATTTCTAAGATTGAGTTAGTTAAAGCAGTTAGGAAGTACCCCTTTCCTTGCGAGTATTTAAGACTCCGAAAAGTTGCAAGCATAACTGTTGGCAAAATGTAATTGATAACAACGCATCGTAAATAGAACATGTGAAATATGTTAATTGAGTTCCATATTAGCATAGCTATTTCGAGTTAGTTTCGGTCAAAAAAATGTGAAAATCGGGTTAAGCCACAGGTTACCACAGTTCTGCTATTCTCACTGTCTTTGGCAAAGTTAAGCAATTCTGAATCCGTTATTTGACACCCTTTTCACCTTTCGTACCTTTCGTACCACAAACGAACATTCAAATATTTCCGACTTAGGTACAAGACAAAACATATTGAAGATCTGAACGAAGTTACTCATCCACGAAGTAAGGCAAAAACTCTGTTTTGCAACAAGTTATATATTCAAAACGAGGCTCAGAAAATTTTCTGATAAACATACTTACGCTATTGAAAATGTGATTTACGAAACTGACGAAATTGAAAGAAATTGACGACATTGATAGAAATGGTGTTGAGCTACTTGGAGTAACCACGTCTTGGCGACTGCAGAGAGTCAAAGTTGTAATTTTTGGAAGTGGGCGATCGTGTATCGCACTAAATTCACTTCAAGCTGGAGAGAAACTTAGATTTTTGCAGCTACAGTTTTGCATTTTTTCTATCCAAACATTGCCATATTTATACATGTATAAAACAGGTATTAAAGGCATGATGCAAAGATAGAAAAATTATAATTTTATTTTAAATATCAAGATTGTTGGTGGGAAGGGCGATATTTAAATGAGCTATACCTATCATTGTACTTTCTTAGATTTTATCTGAGGATTGTTATTAAAACACTTGCAAATTCACAACAGCGTAAATAGTGGAAGCCGCACGTGCTTTGATATATGTACAAATGACCTCAAATTTTAGTTCTAATAAAAGAAAGGCAATTTGTGGGTCTTAAAAACAAAATGGCACTTGCCTTGCATTCAACGGCAGTTTCTGAGAGATGCAGGGTCCTGGGCCTAGTGAAGTTTGCGAGAGCCATACGACGTCATGCAGAGCAATGCAGTTCGGGCATGATTGTTCAGTTCAGGGATGGGATGAACCACAACCCCTGCTAGTTTTTCTATTTTTGCCTTGCTTCCACGAAATTGATATGATCAGATGTATACCTCCTTTTTCATGCCTTCCAAATCTGCGGTATAGTTTCATTTCTTCAGTGGAGATTTGTAAACAGATTTACGGGCGTTATACCAATGAAACACGATTTCATTTTCTAATGTAACAAGAATGAGAGGCTTTCTTGTATCATGAATATTTTTCGTTCATAATCCTCCAAGATACACTGTGAACTAATTTAGGATGTAAAATTTCAGATTATGTAACCTAGGGACATTGAACAAAATGCTTGCAATCAATGGAATGTGAGTTCCAAACGGTACAATGGCAAAAGAGTAAAATTGAAAAAGTCAAAGCAGTTTTGTACGTATTACGAATTCTCTTTGCCAACACGGTGCCGGAGAATGCAGTCTGATATTAATTGCTCTTAACACTTTCCGAATGAAAAGGTGTAAATGCCATGTGCAGGATGCTGAACCTGCCGTCGTTTTACATTGCAATACACGAAGGGTTAAGCAAAAGACGGTCTTCTGTGGCGGAATAGCTTGTACATATAGGGTGGTTCGTCTCGTTGGCTACGTTAGACGTTTTGTTTCTGACATTAACCTGTACGTGTTGTTTGATTCTATCACCAAGCCATTGGCTAGCCCTTCTTACGTATTCAGCATCAAATCGACACGAAAAGAAATATTCAATACTTACGTTAAGGAAAGATACTGAATTTTTAACGGGCGTAACCTGGATCCAGCGCATTTCATTTTGATCCGAACGCATAGATTCTTACTTGTATTATCTTTGTTGATCACTTGTGTCACTGACATTTTAACACATACGGACATGAGGTCAACCACCAACCTGAGAGAGAGTACCCCCCATGCTATAGATTCCGTTCATGTGATATAACTGCGGGTGAGCTTCTAGGAAGCTCGTTAACTTAATATTAGAATAGTGGCAGCAAGTGGATCCTAAAGTTTTACGGCATAAACATTCGCAGTTAGCTCTTGAGAAAGGCTGCATTTACTATTGATAAACGAAGAGGTTACGTTAGATTGAAAAGATCCAAGGAGTTTGTTACCCAAGAAGTAGAGGGGACTATCCACGGGAAACTCTGTTTATATTTTAATCTTTATGAAGTGAATTGCAAATATTGCTGTACAGTTCAGGCAAAGCTTCTACTTCCTAAGATCGTATTTAGATTGCCCGTGTGTAACATATGTTGGATTACTGCAAATGTTGTTACTACTAGGTCACTGAATGCCAGATGACATAAGATAAAATCCAATATTTACTTCTTAATCGAAAAATCCCTGAGCTGCAGATGGTGCTACTGCTTAGTGGATTAAAGTGCAGGTAATTGCACCCAAAATGAATTAGGTCAGGAATTAATAGAATATGTATGTCCAATCGTAAATGACATCCTTATTGCTTCACAGTGGAATTATTCAAACTGGTACTCCCCCAGGTTTTCTATGAAAATACAAACAAGGTAAAAACCAATGTACTCAAAAATATACTAGGGGATATATATAAGTCATATATAATCATAAAACCAATATGTAAAGCAAGCAAGAAAGAGAGGAAAAAGAAGAAAGGAAGTTAAACGACGTACTGGAAGAGGCTGAAAATAAAGAAGTTCACCAAAGAGGGTGAGGAAAGAGAGTGAGAATTTGTGTGAAATACCCGGCGTACGTCACGCAACGTCTTGTAAACTACATCCAAAAGAAGTAATAAGAAATACTCTTGACCATTGACCTTGCATTATTCTTCGAGCAAACCAATATTAAACGAGATAAAAGTAAGTACTGCAATGCTGAACGTTAAAGTCACTAACCCAAGTCACACTAGATTAATTAATCCTAAAATGTAATGAATCAACACTGTGACAACGGTAAAAAGATGTTAGGATTATGGTATGATAAACATATTCCTTCGTTATCCCTTTTGATCACGACTTTTTAATGTAGATTTCTATCATCATAAGATAACACCCACGAACGAGGATCGACTGAATCAAACTGATATTAATAGCTAACGTAGTTAAGACTGTAACACTGCAGTAAGAGAATATTACTCGGATTCTCTTACTAATTACACTAACGAAGAACTTCACTTGTTGACGCAATCGTCAGAAAAACACCTTTAACAAAAATATCTAATGAGTCTTCAATCTAATGAAGCCATGTAATGAAACCAAACGATTCACTACATCCATTTAGTGAATCTGTTAAGTGAATGGATCCTACATCTACTAATCCTACACTTTTCTCAGGGCAGATTCTGTGTCTCGTGCGTTATTTGAGACCACCAGTAACAGAAACTGCATGCTTTGTTGTTTCATGGACCTTTTACCTCAAAATGGCATGTGTTTTACCAAGGGGTTCTTGTGTCATTTACCAAATATTGAAATACTTGCCCAAGAAGGAAAAGTTAAGTTATAACAAATATCTGTTGTCACACCCGTTTAACCAGACTTAGATTAAATGATTTAACTCTTGTAGTTACACAGATTCATCAGATTTAGATTAATCAATGAATGTGATTCATTAATAAATCTTTGTGTGTGACTTGGGCAATTGTATGAGAATCACAAATCCCAGATTATGGGCTTTGCTTGGCGTGCATTCTGTGCTAATAGGAACAACGCCTGTAACACAACGTCTAGTAATTCGTTTCAGTTTTAGAAGTTGATTCGTGATACAAAACATGAAAATTGCGTTGAGTAACAGATTCATTTTTCCAAACCTTCTAAAATGTGGTTACAGCAATCAGCGATCAGAACACTTTCGTGTAAAATTTATTTGAATTTTATTTTTCAGAAATTTTACCGGAAAATGTTGTACCGCCGCTCCAAACAGGCATAGCGACTGAATATTGGATGTTTGGAAACAAAATTCAAGAGAGCAAGCCTTGGCAATTGTTAATCCAAACTCAACTTCTGTGGTTTAAGAATGGTAATAGATGGAAAGGTAGATGCAGTTTCTGAACAACTACTTGACACCTCTCCCATCCTCCCCGCGGTAAACAGCTAGCCATACCCATTTCGCATATTATAATTTTTTCCTATCTGCAGATGATGCAGTGCATCCTGAAATTTTAAACTTGCTACGGAAAACTACAACAGAAATCTGTTATCTTCAAATTGTCTTAATTTAGTTAGACCCTAATAATGTTATCATTGTAACATGTTTAGTTTAAAATTGTTTTATTGTAAAGAGATAATGGCCAGCTTATTATGATCTTTTACAGTATACTACTACGCAACAAGGTGCATATTCGTTATGCCATATGGTACAGGTAGGTTAACCGATATGTTTAATTACACTGAAAGGTTCTCATAATACGTTCAAATGAAACATTTCCAAAACGTGCAACTAAGCTAAAACATTTTGTTATTATTTGGCATGTTTTGAAATGTAAATAAAGTGCTTCATGTGTCCAAAATCTCTAGTTGATGTCCACCGCAAATTTAAAATGGTATATCATCCAATCACCTGATTGTATTTTCTCTTTTAATGTTCAAGAATATGATTCTTTAGATAAGAACAAGAACAGCACAGCAACTATCAAATGTATTATGTTTTCATTTATAAAGCGTTTGTTGTAATGACCTCAGTTTCAAACCATGCTCTTGAACCGTACCGTAAATTCTGGATTTAGACACCAGGGCTTATTTTCAAAATGGAATATGTTTCATGGGGCTCTTATTGAGGGGAGCTTATTGAAAGATCAGGATCGGGTGTAATTTGAAAAGTCCAGTTATTTATTGATACTACTTCAAATTTTCGCTTTGCCAATATTTAGAAGTTATCGAATCATATGATTTACTGTAAGCAGAGATAACCTCCCTGAGGTTGAAGAGTAATTCCCCCGAAATATATGCTAATGGATATTTACATGAATAAGCATACGAAGACTGGGGCCTACATCAAAACGATAGCTTTAACATGTTGGCTTATTCAAAAAGCGAGTATTTGAGGGTAGGAGCTAATGCTAGGACGTACGGCGAGCAATTGAAGTATCGCTTCACGTAGATACTGTAGCATGTTGTGAAATTAGACCGGCTTTCTTCATTTGATAGTTGGCCATGACAGGTCTTTTTACCTTTTGGAGCTGATTTTCTTGGGTACCTAATAACCGGGGAGCGGGAATAAACAGGGGGTATGGACCAATTTATAAAAGCTATTAAGAGGGAGAGGGGATAAGCTGAGGGCTGAAAAGAAGCACAGAGGAGTGACTCATAACACTGGATGAGCATTTAATCTAACGCGAAAAAGTGTATCCTTGTACGGTGGATACTTTGCAGAACTGTTTATTGACCAAACCTAATAATTAAAAAAGACATAGATGAGATGGAAAAAGATACAAAAAGAATCCTCTTTTTTACCTGATGTAAATTTATTGTCTAAGTTTTTTCCTTCATGCATACTTGTGATCCCCCTACGTGTAATAATTCAAACGTCCGCGAGAAGATTTGTTCAATTTTCTGCTTTTAGCTCGAAGCGTGAAGAGCTGGTTTAGTAAGCAGAGGTTTAATGGTCCGAGTCCACCCACTTGCCTTAACCTGAAAACACCACTGATCCCTAAAAAAGACTGGATCGAGCTTCTCATTGTTTCCAATTACCAAAAAGTGTAGTCACGAGTACTGGCCCCCATTAGT
>JAAAKL020012920.1:0-12751 GCA_010016065.2 Carybdea cf. marsupialis auct. non (Linnaeus, 1758)
GAGTTTTCTCACCAATAAAACCTCCTGTGATTTCAAGTAGAGATATATTAAAATAAAGCCTTGTAAAAGAATTTTCTAAAAGTTATCTGGTTTTGTTATTGCTATCTTCTGTAAATTTTGATTAGGTGACCAAATCCTACCACATTAGTTTCATGTTTCCTTCTTGAAAGACGTGTTTTAAGAGCTATTTATAATTTAAGTACTACATATTTAAAAAAACAGGCAGCAAAATGAATAGGATCACGAAATTCTAGCATAACAAGTCTAAATATGGAAGAGTTGATACAGTCTTAGAGTTTTACACCTCTGAAATAGTGTGATGACCTTGGTATGAAACTGAAAAGAATATGATGTTTTACTTGTCATGGGATATTTGAGGATAGGTTACTGATTATTGGGCATAAAAAGGTTTTAAGTTCTACACAACATTAACCCCCCTTCCCACTTCTTCTTCTTCTTCTTCTTCTTCTTCAAGCATTTATAGTCTCTGTTTCCCAAACAGGGGGTTGGACTTTGTGTAATTTGGCATCGTGTAGTGCTCTTTTCCATTGCCCCCTTTCCTCTGCCACATGAATGAAGAGCTTCCACCAATTTATGCAATTGTTAATTTTGCAACATAAGCAATTTTTTAAGTAAGAAAAGATGACAAAATGAAACAAGGATAACTTGGAACACTTAACATACCCTTAAAAATTTTGGATTATGAAGAAGGATATATATGATATTTATCAAAACTCCCTTCAGTAATCCAATCCTAATGAAAAGTCTTCCTCTTGCTGTTGATGTAGTTACCTGTGCAAAGAACAATAAACTGTCAAATGTTTTTTAATCATATAAATAAATGATAAACCTGTTTGCAATCTATCATTTGCGACTGTATAAAATCATTGCCAATGGCATCTTATCTTAAAATCTCATTCTTGATCGTTTTATAATACATCATCCATATTTTAAATCATTGATTGTGGAGGCCCTTCTGTCTCATCCTCATAAGAAAACTAATAAAATTCTAAATAAAACTTTAATTAAACATGTGTACTGATGGCTAATCAAATTTAATTTGTATTTTTCTGTCAGGCATACCCAACAAATAATCAAATTTGCCTCCTATGTAATACTAATGTATTATAAGAATATTTCAAGGGGTATTCAAACTATTTATCTTTTGATGAAGAGCATATACCATCAATAAATCAGGATATATAACAAATCTTTATAATAATTTATGTTAAAAATTCAATTTTCAATGATATTTTGGTAGTTTAATATAGGTATGGACTTCCAGCACAGAGCTTGTTGAAATTAAAAATACATAACTTCAAACAAAAGAAAACTCAAATATCTGATATGCAACATGAAGAATATTCTTTGTGTGCTTATGAACAAGTGTAATATTGCTTCTCAAATATTATTTTGGCATAAATTCTTCCTCATGGAAACAAAATTTGGTGATGAGAGCAAGATAGTTAAATTATAAAAAGCTAAAAGCACTCTCTATATTGGGCACACAGCTGACAGATAGATCTAACTAGAGGACTGTTAAGCATATCCCATACCACCATAACATATATGTATCATTTTCCAAATCTGACAAAATTAAACAATAGTATACCTTTGGTGTCTGCTGCACTATTGATATGACAGTGGATAGTGTTGGATGTATCCTAAAAGTAAAAAAAAGGGATAAGTTCAAGTATTATCACAACATTGCAATGGAAATGACTAATTCTAAATCCTACAATGCTATTTGAATGTAGTCCCATCTCCTTATAATGACAAAGAGCTCTACAGCACTCAGACGTTTAATTTCAGCAGGTTTTTCATGACTATGAGACAGGAATGACCAAACAGCAAGGATAGAATTCAGTTTGTAGTTGTTATATCATGGAGAACGCTGAGAAGTTCAAGCGCGGTAAGTCCAGTACAACGAGAGAACACACCTTGACTATGTTCCCAATCTCATTCTTACTGACTAAGACATCATTTACATTTCATTTTATTACATATGTATTTCACAATATTAACTCTGATGACTTCCGTCATAGCTAATACAAGCTGACACGAATGACATGTGGTGGCCTAATCATAAAACACTGATTACGCAATAATAGTAGACATTACAGTAGAACATACAGGTCAAGGTTCAATATACAACAGTAACTACCACCGTCATTATCATCATTGACATGATCATCATTGTCATCATCATCAATAATAGCAACCTAGCTACCACCACCACCTCATTATTGGTGGCATTATATTTATTATGATCATTATCATCATCTGCTTGGGCATCATCATAGCCATTACCATCAGCAATATTCAACAAAACACCACTGTTTCATTACAACATATATCACCCTCGCCTATTAATTCATTCCTCGTCATTGTCAATATCATAATTGCATCGATGACAATCGTCGATATCATCACTGTCACAAAAAACACGATCAAATCTCAATTTAGTTATGTTTGCCTTGATGTCTAGAGAGGTCATCTGCAGCGTGTGTTAAAACTTTATCCAAGCAAGGGTAGTATTATTGAGTTTCAGATTGATATGGAATTATGAAACAGGGTTTAAGTCAAGAGGTTTCTACTGGCCGTCTGTAACTCCTAAATTAGAGTGCAGATTTATCGTACCATGAAACTGTGGTATCCATAGAATCATGGTAGCTCGGAATGTAACATTGTGACTAAAATATGCAACCGTTTTCTCGTTCTTTGTTCATACTATAACATGGGTGTTCAATGAGCTAATCGATTATTTTCGTTATTGTTCAAGGGATCATGGAAACCCACCTACAACATCGCTACTGTCCTAACTTCACTACAGCTGCTTATGACAGATCCTAACCCCAATGACCCACTCATGGCTGACATCGTAAGATTAACGCACTTACCATCGATTTACATACTCGTATCAGGTGTAGGTATTTTGACTTGTATTTTGTAATGAACACATGTCAACTTTGTTAAGCCCCACAATACATAGCAATGTCGATATGTATTGCAACATTTCAAGTCTTATGTGATGATAAGAATGTAATGATTATGGTGCCCCGGTGTTGCGATGCGTTTTGAAGCAACTTCGTAAGCAAAGCCATCTTCGGTAAAAACCAATGACGCGTTACCTTAAGATTAGATATTTATCACATTTCTCCTTATAGTGGTGGTCGTTTTATCTATATATTATCAATAAAACGTTTCCCGTTTTGCTTTCGTGTCACATTTGTGTTCATGATTACCAGAATTGTGTAAATCACTATGAAGTTTAATGCCACGCGCTACGAGCCACAAATTTAAGGTCTCTGGGTATAGCTGGGTCTTATATGAGCCAACTTGTGTGTTTGTTTGCATATCACTAACTTGTATTTAAACCGCAAACCACAGTTATTTACCAAATTTCAAATAATTCCGTGTTCACTAGTGGATGGCATAAAAGCTATTTATAAATATTTTCAAAATTATAGTTTTTGTGTACAAACGGTTATTGAATATTTCTTTCCGATTTAGGCTGATGAATTTTCAAAGAATAGACCGTTATACCTTCAAAATGCGAAGTCTTGGACGTTAAAGCATGCTGTGAAAAACACAGTTTCCTCAAGCAATCTGGTGAGAATTCTTTATACATTGCAAGAGTTTACTGAGGCTGAAGATCAACTATACTTTGAATATTTTTATGGTTAAAGGATTGCCATTATCCTAGTTTCTCAATTTCCACCTGACATTTTTAATCAAGTTCGATTCGTCTCATGCTTAGCTGAGAATGCCATGGACATGTTCAAGGTTTGACTGCATCTTTCTGTGTCATCATCGGCTGCCCTTTTGGTCTCTTCTAAGGTTCTAGAAGTTCCTTGAAATAAGCCAAGACATGTTCTTTTTGCCGAAAAGAAATTTCCCGGCGTATTTTCGAGCTGTTTTTTGGAAAAGATATTTGAAAGAACACAACTAATGTTCGAAAAACCGTGTACAATCTGGAATTGGCAGTTTGTTGCACAATAGCAATTGCCCTCTTTTAAAATGTTTAGCATCTCGTCAATTTCGTAACGATTTCCCTCCCTTTCATCTTTAATGTGAACGTAGACGCTGCCTGTGGACGCCTCGTTTCTCTTCACTTGTCTCGGTTCATCTGGGCTTAACTTCATAAATTCGGGAAGTCATGGTTCACTATAATAATACAAACAGATTTCCTTCTTTCAACAAGTTGTTCATTTTCGAAATTGGTCTATTTTTGTGTATCTACTAAATATCTCGCCCTATTTTCTAATCGGCTTATTTTCGGGCAGTTTATTTTAAGGGATTTTTACTTCTGTAGCTGCTACTTGTCAAGATATCCATGACTTGGGCTTTTTCATGGGTACATTTACTGAACGGAATGGTAGGTTAGTGTCGTTAAGTGGGTAACACTAACGTTGTAGTAACGTCCCCCCAACCATTTCTCGAAAGGTTTTCTTGACAAAGTCTTGTACACTTTGTAAGACTTGCTTTGAAAATCTGCTAAAACAGATAAAGATTTTGCCCCAAAAGTTCCTGCGACCACCCTGCTTACGCCATGCGAAGTATGATACGTTAAGGCACTACTGATACTTTCGTAAGCGACGATTTAATAGGAACTGGCATGATTCTGTTTCCTTTTTGTAAACGTTATTTCTGTAACATCTTTATTCATGTAGATCTCAAAAGAAATCAGTTGCTCTGGCGATATTTCGAGTCCTGAAAATTTTTCTGTTAAACGTTCTGCTGGCACTAGTGATGAAGAAACAATGAAGATGGAAACGAAACGTATGAGGAAGACTTCTAAATAATGATACAGATTTTATATGTAGACACACGGGTTGTGATTGCTTGAAAACATATGGTTATAGGATGATTGGGTGGCATCGGTTATACTCCATGTTTCAATTAAATAATATAGACTGACAATCTTTTCTTTTCAATCACTTCTTTCATATCAATCATATATGCTATGCTCATTACGAAGTTTAATAGCATTTTGTATTACTTAAGATTTTCAATACGAACTTCAGCATTTACCAGATTTCAAATAGTAATGCATATAGATAAATGGCAAGGCTTTACTTTATCAAGAAGTAAGCTTTTCTTACTCGTATTTCTCAGGGCAGCAGCGGAAGTTCGGAGAGCCAAAGCATAGTGCTTGCAAGACTCTCCGTAACGTAGATTCCTTAAAACTTCGCACAAAAGCTGCCCTCTGACAAGCTGGTTTTTTCGTATAAGCTAATAAACGGCCTCGTTTGAGTGACACCCATGTGGGGCATTAGAATATTTTATGCCTAATGAAAAGAATGATGATGCCCGAACTGTGGCCAAGTGGGCCTTCAGCAACAAGCACTCTAGAGAAGGGTACAAAAAACTGTAGAACAAACATTGAAAATATAAAAAGGATCAAATGACTGAAAAATTGGTACTTTTCTTCAATATTGAATATTGCTAATAAGCTTCCTCCCTCCCTCACCCCATTAAGTGCCTTTCATGGATAGCTCCCATGTAAACGTTTCCTGATACAAATAAGCGCTAAGGGACATATTTATCGATTTACAGTACTGGTTGCAAAGTCGATGAGAATGAGTGCTCGCTCACATAGAACACAGTTGCCAACAAACAGATAAGTAAAGTGCGGGATTTAAAGTATCAGGATGAAACCCCCTAGAGAATGAGCTTTTGGGGGGTTAAGATCCACATAGAATTGAACAGGCTAAAACTAAAGCTTGCAGGTAACAGGTTTGCTATTCCACCAGGTGAGCACCATTTCCTTTTTACCGGAGTCTTTCGAAAAGGAACAAACGAGATATTGTAAATTAAGATCAGCTTGTGGTACCCCCATCTAGTGGTTCGCAACACTTAACGTATATATCTTCCATTAGATAGTGATGAAGAAGATGATAGTTGTTGAGACCTCGTGGTATCGATGGAGCACACAACGAAATGTTATCTTCATTCCTTATAACTAAATTGCTAATGAATAGACTCCAGGTTAAAGCATATAGGAAAAGTGTCATTTTTGAATGTCAACATGATGAATAGGCCTTAAATATGCAAGAGGTTTTATAGGACCTGCTACCGTCAATACATTCATGGAATTACGATGGTTGAAAAACTCACACTGAGACAACAGAGGGGCGTTCATGCTATGAATGAGGCGACTACTTTCATATTGCATGAGAGGAAGGGGGCCAGTGAATCTTACTCTGATGATTGATGGAAGGAGCTTGAATCCCTCTGGATCCCTACGGCTCGGGGTTTCGTAGGAGTAACAATCAGGTATCCAGTTATATGTTTCCATGTATATATATGTTTGAACTGGTCATACTTCGCAAGTAGAATTCAAATCTTGTATATAGAATGGGTGGCAGTATACCAGATGTCATATACCCAATGTTTTTTGTTAATGCCTAGTTACAGTAGAAAATTGTCGCACTAATTCATTATCATATAGATGTTATTACAAGGGTACGGGGGTGGCGCAATTAACATCGTTTTTGTGTCATAGTACGTATTTAAAAAGAGGACGTGTCGATTGAGATTTGATCATGTTTTGCCACGTTCAAGAAGTGTATGCGAAATTGTAAGAGGCATAAATGGTTTCCCCAAGTTTTATGACTACACGTTACAAGGAAATAAAACTATGAAATGTGTAAGATTTGCAATCAAAGGGTTTCCATTGGTGTGGAAGATGTACGAGTTTCATGTGGGAATTCCATTATGGAAAAGTCAAAAGCTTGATATGTATGTTATAATCGTTAGAATTTATTCGCGCGTCGATGAAATCGTTTCTAACTTTTTGAGTGATAACGTTAACATCCTCGCGATTATTTGTTTTAACTGCTGAATTAAAGAAAAAGTTAGCTTAGGTTGGCAAGGTATTAACGGCTGTTTTGATATCGTAATGATTAGAGGCCGCCTTCGACGACTGTACATGTAAATGTATTGAAATTAAAAACTATTGAAAATCAGTGACGAACTTCCCGTTTCTTCTTTTTGTTTGGTTGTCAAACTAACTCCGACATCACTGTTCAACTTCGGTACTTCAAACCTGAAAAGAGCAATGAACCCAATTTCAGTACACTTGCTATAAATCCAGATATGATATTGCCCGATGTATCGTGTCTACTTTACTTTTCTATAGATATTACCTATGAACTTACGTAGTCCATCCTGCCACAGAATAGTACTATCTTTTTTTGAAAAATGTTGAAAATTGTTTTCTGTAAACCCTCAAAATAGATCCTAGAATTACTAAAACTGACTCGTGGAATAGTCTGAAGTGCTCTGAAGCGTTGGAGAAAGCGGAAAACCCTTTGAAAGTATATATGAGTGTGCTTTTAGTTCCTGTGACGGTTAGTGTGAACATGTTCAAGAAACTGGGAGAGATAACTTGACCTGAAGTTTAAGTCGTGAAGACAACATTACTGGAGTAGCAAGGAAAAGGTACTCCATTTTGGAAATTTATGCCGGTATTGTCTGTCAAAATCTGTCTTATCGCCTTTTAAGAGTCTATCTAAGGAAGAGAAAGCTGACGGAATTTACGATGAGGCTGGCTTTGATAAATTTCTGGAACGTCGAAGAAGAGGGGATCTTAAGGGGACTAAAAAAAATGTAATCATGTTACGACTACACATAATGTTAATATGGTGTCAATCAATAAAGTTTAAATGACAGCGTTACTATAAATCGATTCACCAACAAACATTAAAATGCACGCAATGGAAAAGTGAACTATCACTAAAGAAGAACCTTTTCTACACCTAAGACATAAGAAAATCAGTTCTATTTGAAAAGAAAGAAATCTAAGTGTACGACACAATTTGGTTGATGACGTAAAGGTACGAATAAAGGAAGCGCCGAAGACACTGCAGCAGTTTTGCAATTCAAGGGTGACTACGCTTTTGTCTGGAAGAATGAGCTTAAGATCCTTTTACTCCTCATATCAAATGTAGTTACCCTTTAAGCAAATCAGGGTCAGATGTAGGGATACAGATCTCCTTCATTGGCGAAGAGAAAATTTAGGATCTCCTCTAGCTCAATATCGTGAAATTTCCCCTCCCTCCGTTTTAGATATCACTGTCTTTCTGAAAGTCCACATACTAATTTGCTGTTAACGTTGGAGGGGACTGTGGAGAGGTAGGGGAAGGAGAGAGTCTTGTTGCAGCACTCAAACCAATCCATCTGAAGCAGTAGACGCGGTTCAAATATTTACGTCAATGTTATTGTCGCACTTTCATCTAGGTGACGTCCTCCATACTGAGTGTTCCTTCATATCCATGTTAGATATATTATGTCTACAGTACCTATTACCACTGGATATTTTGTGCCACGAAAATATACAGAGGATGACAACCTGCGATAAATTGAAAGTGCTTGAAAAGGTATATGCGACCGGTATTACACACGAGACGTTTGGAATTGCAAATAACAAATAGTCTTGAAGCTCCAGGGTGGTCAAACTCACCAGTCAGAGGAGAAAATTGAAACACCTATCGCCGATAAGATATAAGACGGTAAGTTTCCAGAACAATCTTACAATCGTCACACTCCTTTTTGGTCCCTTTGTGTCAAGAGCGTAGTAATACTCTCTTCAAATGAACTCTTGATACCCAGTGCACATATCAATCACTGCTTCATGAAGATGTCGACAAAGTTTCTAGTATAGTTAGTTTTTATTTTATGGGCTATAGACTGAAATTTATGATTTTGTATAAAAAATGCAGATCTTCTCCACACGGCTCTTGAGTCAAATCTCGACACCACTCGTAACATGTTATTTCGAAATCTTCTTTACTGCCCTGCCTTGTTTTCATCGAAACTACCTCTTGTTTTGGGGGAAGATCTCGGACGATCTTTAATAGGCATAAAATACCATTTCTTTGAAATCTATTTTACATTTTATAATCATTTCAAAGGCAGCTTTAGTGCTTGTTAGCATTTTAGTATGTTTTGGAGTACGTATAATGTTGACTTTAGATCATTTTCAACTTCTACTATTCCAGACTCCTATTTATTCGATTGCGAGACAATGTTTCAGCTATTCTGAGTATTTCAACCACCCTTATAATGAAGATTTGAAGCAGGCTTTTAGGTTGTGGAAAGGAGAAATTTTATTTATGACTATTAACGTGCATCTTATTTAATTAGGAACGTCCATTTGTGCTGGTGGTGAATACCTTATAGCTCGCAAAAAGAAGACAAATCGCTTTGGCAGTGGTGAGAAGACGATACAATTGTGCATGACAGAAGCGACTGGATGTAGATATATCGATTGTTTATTCTAGAGATGTTAAAAACAACTATGAAAAATGCAACTAACAGGTGTTCCCTTGATAAGATCATTGATGAGAATTCAGATATCAGAATATTCAAGTAGCTCATTCCAGTTAAAGAAATAGTAGTGTACTACGTTACAACGCAAAAACAAAACTGACAATGATAAATGTTTCCAAAAGTTTATTCGCGACATCATTTTTGTTGGATTGCAAATCACCAGTTCGCAGATTGTGTCACCTACATTTCTCTCGAATCCTCGCCGAACTGTGCAATAAAAGAAAGTTCAAGAGAAGGCTTCACAGTTTCAATGAAAAGGAGCAAATAGACGTTCATACTGTAAGATATGGAACATGTTAGAGCGAAGGGTGTGTTAAAGATAAGTTGTGCTTAAACTTTTAAGTAAGTAATCCCCAACTACCTAATATCCATACATAGTTATTGTTGGTAATGAAACAATTTAAACCCATTGGAAATTAAAGAGCTACGTGAGCGGACGCAACAAGCTCCAGTCTCAGTTTTAGCCGCTCAAAGAAGGGTGCGATGGTATGGACATATCTTACGCCTGCCTCCGAGTCATCCAACCCGCGCGGTCCTGGATTTTAGTCCGTTTGCAGCAGGATGGAGACGCCCACGAGGCGCACCTCGCACTCGATGGCTGAATGTCGTCGCCAAGGGTCTGCAATCCTGTGGAGTGCCTTTATCTCAAGCGGAGCAGCTCGCTGCCGATCGTCAGAACTAGCGAACACTTTTGTTGCAAGTTGGCTCTACGCACCGCACGGTGCTCGAGGATTAGTGAGTGAGTGAGTGGAAATTAAAGGATCCCTCACAATTAGGGGGCTTTGGATTTTCATCCCATAATAAGGAAAAATCAAATTATTACTAAGATATTACAAATTGGCATAGCGGTTCACAACTTACTCAATTTGCAATTCTGAACATGCATCGTGGAAACCGACCTTCTCGGAGAAAACCCACGTTACTTCACACTTTGGTAAATTTTTAATGAAAATACCATGTAGGGAAATGCCTTTTATGATAGACTTTTATAAATATGGTTATTCCTTATCTTAATCCATTTACCCCGTTTCATATCTAGCTTGAAGGTTAGCATTATTAGCTGCCTCGTGTTTATCCTGTCTTAGATTTTAACCATTGAAATAGGCTCACACTTAAAAATTATTTATGGATCCAAAGACACTGTGTTTAAAAATGAATGTACTGTTAATGATCGATTTAAATCTTTAACAAGACTGAAAAGTCGATTCAAGATGAATGGCTTGACATTCACATTGTTTATTTGCCTGTTAAGACACTTGACATCGATTGCTAACATTGGTATGAAAGTAGTCAAAAAGCATGTGCAACATAGCTTTGAGGTAATGAGAATAAACAGCTTCAACTCTTATCAATCGATGCTTAGATCCAGTAGGTCATTAAATAACACGTGGCTTGATAAAGAAATCGAGACAAAGCTTACAAAAGGTCGAGTATATACAGTAAAAGTTTATGAATTTGTATCATATGGCCCAGTTCATCTTCTACATTCATCTGACAATTGTGATCGTTGATTCTAATACTCCATCCATGCAATTTAACATGAGTGTTGTCAATAATACAAACGCAGACCGATTATTAGCCCCCAAGAAACTTTATTCAAGCAAGAAATACTTGAACTCTGAAGAGGTGTTAGTTCAAGCCAATTGATGAAAGGCTGCAGCAATTTATGAAACGAACAAATTGATTGATCCAGCATTGATCCAAATTTGAGACCATTCAATTCTTTTATGCAAATTAAATACTTGATATGATTACTAGCGGCGACTTACGAGGATTAAACCCTATATTTCGGTTTTATCTCGGTGTAAATGCAGGAAGTATGTTAGCCTTGATGTGAACATGACAGTACCTTCCTTGATCTCTGCGAGGGATCATTTTAGAAGAGGACTTCGCTATCTGCATGAAATATGTGTGCGTACACGATTGTCCGCCATACAATCGGATTGTCTCTATGCAGGCCTCGAAGACTTAATTTTGGTTGCCCTGATGTGAAAGACTTACACACATTCTGTAATTAATGATGAGCACTCCATGACGGTGCAATCCTGATATTTATTTCGTGTTCAGAGTCAGAGTAATCGCCCAGATACTTGCAGCCGTCCACAAATTTGATATCAGAAACGTCAGATAAGAACAACTTTCCATCAGTTGATGGATTCAAATGCATATACTTTGTTTTCGTTGCGTTCAGAAATAGGATAACGTTTCCGCAACCTTTATCAACTCGTTTAAGGAGGTCTTGCACCGAATCGATGCCGTCTTCAAGTTATACGAGCTTAATCAGTATTTATTACAAAAATGTTATGGTACATCTAGAATTCTAGGCATAACATACACTCTTGTGGTTTTGTGGCAACGTTAAAAGGTTTTAGGAAGAAATTCGGAAAAAGCTAGTCTCACCAAAGGTAATATGCATGATGATGCATGACACGTATAGAAACCACCTCTTAAGCATTTGCAAAATATTTACACAGAAGTTGCCCTTATGGGCTCACTACGCCAAGTTTACTTAACTTTGATAAAACACCTCTACTGCGAAACGCCAGTTTAATAGTCAGAATTCCCCCCTGCAAGGAAAACATTACGCTACTTTACGAGGACTGGGTCATGATCCAGAGTTAATCATCACAAGGCAAGACAAGGGTTAGGGTGTAGTTCTGACGGATGAAGAGGCATACGTAAAAGATGGTTGATATTCTTGGTGACGAGGATGAGTTTGTAAAGATTGTAGACGTATCCACACACGACCGCACTGCAGCAATAGAGAAGAATTTCCAGAACACTCTCCACATAATTAAGAAATCTGGGGGAATCTCCAAGTCGAAAATCACTCGACTCCGCCCTTGTGGATCGAATAGACTTACAATGTGTGGCTACAAAAGATACCAGAAGTTCCGCTGAAGCCTATATTGTCAATGGACGGCTCCTGTCAGCTTGAACTCGCAAGGTGGCTGAACGAGATCCTGGAGCCGGTTTGGAGAAATTGTCTTCCTGCAGTGGAGATTCCTTTACCTTGGTGGATGAAGTGCGATAACTATCTTTCCAATCCGAGGTATCCATGTGTTCTTTTGATGTTGTGTCATTGTTCACTAATGTACCAATGAATGATGCTATTTCCATTTGTGTCGATTTCATATATCGTGCTGGTGATCTGTCACTACCAATACTCACTCACTAATCCTCGAGCACCGTGCGGTGCGTAGAGCCAACTTGCAACAAAAGTGTTCGCCAGTGCTGACGATCGGCAGCGAGCTGCTCGCTTGAAATAGAGGCACTCCACAGGACCGCAAATCTTTGGCGACGACATCCAGCCATCGAGTGCGAGGTGCGCCTTGTGAGCGTCTCCATCCTGCTGCAGACGGACTAAAATCCAGGACCGCGCGGGTTGGATGACTCGGAGGCAGGCGCAAGATAT
>JAAAKL020012921.1:0-12751 GCA_010016065.2 Carybdea cf. marsupialis auct. non (Linnaeus, 1758)
AGATGGCCTATGCAGTTACTTGAGAATGCTTTCAAGCTGGCATAAACTACCCGTGGATTACTTTCATTCTCCTAGCATTCCGTGTTCCAATAAGGATATAGAATCACCCTACTTTTGCATCTTCTGACTATTTGCCTCTAAAGGAACTCTCTTGAGTTAACTGACGCGACGAACAGGTACGGTGGATTCTGTCAACGAAGCGGTTTGAAGAAACAAATATGTAGCAATGAAAACTATTCATAAGCTCATTCATAACCAAGGCCACCGCTTGAGGGACAGTAGCAGACCTAGAAAATGGCATGCTTGTAAATAAAACATACGGTTCGACATGGCTTAGTATAAAATAATATCCTTATCTCCTGGGATCACAGATATCTCGATTACCTATTTTAAAATATTGATTACGCTGCACTATAACATCAAAGGTCAAGCTTTCCATTTTTCTGAAAACTGACCCGAGTTTTACTTTACGTGAAAGCTCTTTGATGATAATCATCTTTTTAAAATACGCGAACATACATTGTGATAATCATGATATAGTGAACAATAGAAGGGCAAAAGTAAGTTCATCGCCTGCCTTTCCACAAATCTTGAGTAATGGAATTTAACAATTTACACAAAATCCTTTCCAAGAGGATATTTATTGTCTGAATAAAACAACCTATCAACATGCTTCTAATCTTTGGAAATCTGCTGCTTGATACCGTGACACGGAGCATATGCAGTGCAATGGCGGAACATTACATCAGAATGAACTTTGACTATCTCGACATTCACGTGTTGCACTACTGTACCTTTGCATTTGCTACAAATGATACAAAGCAACTTCTCCGGGATGGGACCTTGTTCAACCAAGATAGTAACACGTTTGAATCCCTCTATCAACACCTCTGCAGATTCAATTGGGATTCCATAAGCGTCTTTCATGGAAGGTACTTTGTTTCGTATTTAGAATTCAAGAATGAAGCTTGCTGGCCTGGTTGAAATAAAGAATCATCCCGAGTGGCACTAGAAGATAGTTGATTAGACCCCGATTCCACAGAAGATTGTCGTATGCCATTTGGCAACGCTTCTGTTAAGTAGTGACAACCAGCAGCGATATTAGGAGCACTGACATTAGGAGCATTGAAATTAGTAACAGTGAAAACCCAGTATGTTGCGATTAATCCAAGTATTCCATTTTCGCGACTTACAGTGTCACTATATATTGGTGACAAGGTCAAAGGAAACAGTAAAATTTGTTCAGTTTGGAAGTTTTCGCCCGAATTTGTTTACTTTATGGCTCATGCTTTGATCTTTGGTCAGTCAAATATCATCTGCAATAAAATTTATTGCCCGCCGCAAATGTTTCCTTTTTTATCTTTACAACGTCAATACACAAAAGCCTTATATTTTGTGAATATTTGGATTTTGTCCAACATTACAAAAAAATGACTTTTTGGAAGAAAATATGCGTAATTAAGGGCGTGGTCGCAACTTTCCCGAACGGCGTTGTACATCTTTGATTTATCCTCTTTGAAAATTGGGTCACATAGTAATAATGTACATAATATTTCATATCTGATGCCTTTTACTACATTTCAGTGGTGATATTGCCTTTAATTTTTAATCTATTATGTCGCTTTCTCCTTAGCAAATATAGCATCGTATGATGTGGAAGAAAAGTGATGAAAAATTAGTAATCAAGCTGCAAATTCCCAGACTTACACGTGCCTTAAAAAGCTTGGTGTTATGACAGTTACATAGCAACTAGTGTACTAACACAATAGCACCTCTAACGTTTTAATACGAAAATCTTTTCATATCATCCTTTATGTGTTCTGAATTATCATAAAAGGTTCGCCGCGACAAATTTACGACTTCGATAACAAATGTTATCCTTACAATTGCAGCGTCTTCTAAGCTCTCGGATGCCTGCTTCTACCAAAGGGTAGTCGAGAGATTAAGAGAAAAAAGTGAATTGTGATATCATTGATAAACCCTACCAAAATCCCCAAAATTCAACACTCTGATCACCTCCCCGAAAGTATGCAATAAAATTGCATACCAACAAATCTTTCTATTTGAAATTAAATGGAGACCAAAAAACCCAAACGGGGGCTCGTTATCAATTAAACATAGTACAGTAATACAAAAAGAAGCTTGTGTCCTATAACTTTGCCTCAGCTGGATGCGCAGCTTTGTAAGAAAACGGCATGAAAAAGAAAAACGTCGAGTACTCAATGTGTAGATTGTATCAATACATAACAGCACGTACGGGAGGTACATTCCTGCGTTGTAGACGATGATGCTCCCCGAATGCGGAATACTAGACATAAAAGCGTTATTTTGCACCAGCATAAAAATCATGCAAGAGAATATCAGTAACTGTTACAAACTAGTCCAACTACTGAAAACATTGTACTATACGTATTCTGTCCTTTGTTGACATGTTGCATTGGCCAATTTCGATCTAGTTTCAGTCTCTCATCCTTTATAACAATCGCTCTCCATAATGAACAGCTCAATAAGCTTTAAAAGCAACAGCCATAGCCAATACAATTTGTGACATGCAACAAAA
Organism: Carybdea cf. marsupialis auct. non (Linnaeus, 1758); assembly: GCA_010016065.2. NCBI lineage: Eukaryota > Metazoa > Cnidaria > Cubozoa > Carybdeida > Carybdeidae > Carybdea > Carybdea cf. marsupialis auct. non (Linnaeus, 1758). Next base: position 2,561 of record JAAAKL020012921.1, read on the forward strand.
CAATGGCACACAATTACCCCACTAAAAACCAGCCTCTTTCTTCTCTCGGCAAGCTCTTTCTCCGATGTTGCTTCATAATTTCAATGTAGTAGGTAAGTAGTTCTTGTATCCCATTGTAAGCATCCAAATGCCTATGAATAAAAGCTTCAAAACTGCCAAATTTCCGTTGACAAGTATCAATGTCTGCCAGATGCGTTGATGTTGCAAAATCAAAGTCATGTGACATCATGTCCATAGCAATGATGGCACTCGTACCATTTACTGGCCGATGATAGTCTTAACTTGTTATCTTACACAGTGATGCAATTCTTCCACGATCAGTATATCTGGCTACACAAATAAATACTCACTTAACCAACACACCCAAACATTGCCAATCTTATCTTCATTAATTTTCAAATTTACTACATATTGTGTTCAGACACAACTACTACGAGTTCATAAACTAGTACCTAAGTCTACCTAACCTTGTAACTCCTCAATGTGTATTGAACAGCAGCGGCAAAACTGGCCAACAACCCACAACAATACACGACGATTTGGGAGACTTTCGTATGAGAATGCATTAGCAATAAATAGCTGCTACAGCAAAGCCTGTCCTGGCGTAACTCTTCTCAAAATACCGCCTTAAATTTATCGATCCAGTTATGGATGCTACAGCAACCTGACTGGTTTATCTCATGTACAAAACACCAACACCAAACATTAATTACTATCGTAAAACACAAACATGATCCAGCGGTAACCCCTTTGCAATCTAATCATGGCATGAACGGAAATAAAATTGAGTGAATTCAAGATTTCTGATTTTTTATATAAAATATCCGAAGAATAGCATCCAAGTGTACTAATATAAAAGAGAATGTTCCGCAGAATTCGTTGCTGTTGCGAGCTTACTTCACATATTGGCGACGGGGGTTCATGACAAGCTCCAATAAAAGACTGTAAAAATTGGGAGTTTGTTCCCAGTTTAGAGCAAAATACAGTTTTCTTTGTCTTTCGATGCTGAGCCGTTTTGCAGTTTTTCGATTTCTTCTATGATACTGTGGAAGATTTCTCTTACACACTATGGAAGAAACGCAAAAGAGTGGAATGTATTATTCTTTGCCGTTGTTTCAGAAATCTTCACTATCCTATATAAAATCTGGGTAGCAATTATAACGAAAAGAATCAAGACTCACCTTGCATAGGTTCTCGGGCATCGCTACTATGATTTCAAGAGCATAAGACTAACCAGAGCTCGGAAACAAACGCTTAGAGTTGCTGATATTTACTGTTTTCGAAACTGGAAAATATGCTGCTGAACAAATACGTTTCAAATATTTTGGCTGAGAAGCATTGACGCATATCTATATGGCTTGTCTGTTTTCCCCCACTACTACGGAGCTCTCTTAGAAGAAATCTTCCTTTCGCAACATCAAATTAAAGCATGCATGTGTATACTCAATCCGCGTTGCTCTCCCTTCTGGTATACCAATACATCGTTCAAGTAGGTTAATCAGCCAATCAAATTGCTGGACGAGAGACTTTTCTGCGTAAAATGTGTTCACCTTCCTACTGTCTTTCAAGGAAAGCTCGGTTTTGCATTGTGCAGCCAGATCCTTTTATTTTGTCTGATTAAAAAGATAGCTGCTCCGTTTCATGAGGTATTCCTAGTAATGTATCAGGAATTGGGAGCAAACGGTGATAGACAATACAGGAAACCAGACATTCCGAACCACGAATTACTAGTGAAGATTTGAGATCATCAACGAGCGGGGGTTTAAAGCGACTAGTTTATCATGCACTGATTTGACTGATCAATGAAGCTGAAACTCACAGAACTATTTTATCATTATACACTATTATTTTGTGAATAAAACAATTATAAGGGACGTATAAGATATCTTAAAGTGTTATCCCATCTTAACAGAATGTTCAAAATACCAAGGCTACTGGTGATCAACAAACGGAAAGAAATTTTTGGAACATTTTATGGGAGGCCTTTGGGTTACTACAGCCTTTCAACGGAAACGTTTAGAATTAAGTTCAGTTGGATACATGTATTACTCTCATATTCTCATGCCTAGTTGACCATTATTATTAAAGAAAAGTGAGATTTCGCTACAGGAGTGAAGAGTCACTTCAGTCGTGAATGAACTTTGCTTGAGCACACACTGTAGGTTCTGATACATACCGTAATAATCCTTACCTCCCTCATGTGCTTTCGTTGAGCTTTCAATACGAAAAACATTGAGTCGTAATTTCAGGATCTTTGTCCTTAGTGCCTTAGAGTCCCCAAATAGGCCTACGTCGTCGTTTTTACACCACACTTTCACCGGAATCAAGCGCCTTTCATGATAGCCGGATAAGCAGGCCTACTATTGAAGTAATGAAGTAGCGGGGTACTTTAGTGGGTTCGTTTAGCCGTTCTATTTCAGTGTACCTGCATCTGTGCCTTATTACCTCATGTTTACACATATTCGAGTGTATGCACTTTTGTGCTAAATCTTAAATGGCTATTTTTCCTCGACAATTTAATCATGGGAACCGTTAAAAAACGGACATCTACTAGCTTTGCGGTGGGTCAGTAAATATCAATCTTAAGAACAAGATCTGATAACCATTACTATAAGCACAATCGCAACTCCTAACACCAATACCAACAGCCACAGAATCTTAGCATCAAGGCTACTTGGCAGCCATACTACTAAAAGAAATTGCCAAATCGTGTTCAGATACTGCCACCTAATAACGCTTCGATCTTGAAGACGCATATACTTTTATATATTAAAACATCATTTTAGCTCAACTTAAATATGCATAATAACGTTTTCATCACAGCCTCAAATTATTCTGAAGATATGCTTACATGAATCTACTGATTTTCAAATTTGGGGGAGATGCAGAACTCATTGGTGACGACGATACAGATGATGAAAGCTTTTCCAAACTCATGAATTGACTCACTTAATCTAAGAAATTTGTTTAAATACCATACAAGTACAGCGTACCAGAAATATACCGGGGTCGGGGTAAGGCACCAAGATGGTTCAATGCGCAAATTTGCACTAAAAACAGAACAGCGAAAACTAACAAAACAAAGGAAGTCAAATTATTGCAGCCCTGATAAAACGTTATGTAATGCAATATTTGCTGACTTAAGGTCCTCCCTTTATCAGATTTATCTGATAATGAGAAACGTATCTACCGTGCCGGGGTAACCATAAGGCGAAAAATATACGAGGATGCTCTTGCAGAGACTGGGGAATGCTTAAGCCACGTTTAAGGTGGATACGCAGCACCTCTGCCTCGAAAGACTTACAGGAATTACGCCAACTTTCCAAACGTCAGTCAGGTGCGGACATTTGTAAATAATACTGGGCTTTTCATCAATATGTCTAATAATGGGCACAATAGTTGCTGTCATCTAGCCCAATTCCAAGTTATCAACAGCAGGTAACAACTGTTTGCTATTTTAAATAAAGTCTCAGTTGCGAAGCTTTCTGAGATGTGGGGTTTGACCTTCGGGCGCACATTTGTCGGGTTATTACCGCCTTTGGTGCTAGAAATAGAAAACGGGCAAGGAAGACTACTACTGGAAGGGTTGTTCCTGGGAGGGGTTGTTCCTGGAAGGGGTTGTTCCTGGAAGGGGTTGTTCCTGGAAGGGGTTGTTCCTGGAAGGGCGTGTTCCTGCAAGGACCAAGCCTGTATGTTCAGAGTACGGTAGTCATGCCATACATGCACAGAGAAATATTACCCGAAGGTACGTCTCTGCAATACTTCAGTTGCAAAATGACTGCAAAAGAAGTTCATGGATGCAAGGGATTCAGCCTTAACAGCAAACACGACTAGCCCCCTACCATACACTATCCTCGACACCTTCTTCACATCTACGTTCTTTCAATCAGTACGCAACGCCATTACCTTGTTTTCTTTGGCTGACGATTCGACGAAAACTGCTCTCCATGAGTCGGCGACCGTTTTCCCTTGTTCGTATGAAACAATTCTGAAAAATATAAATAGGGCAATGTAACATATCTATTTAACATTACTGATATAACAGTACTGTGTAGCAACACATTAATATTGGCATATTAAATATTATCCTCAAAACCACAATACCACAAGTTTGATAATCAACTTGCTACAAAAAGATCGCACAACCTCCTGTCCTAAACAGGATCCTCACAGCTACGCTTCAGTGTGCATACCTGATCTCGGATTTCTATTATGCTCTGAAAGCACGGTATGCATCTGGGAACAAATTTTCAGTCTTCAAGCGAAGGCAAATGACCCAAACAAGTGGATCCATCAAAAAGTAGTAACTACGTTCATTCAAATAGCACGAAATAGCAAAAACGTTTCGCATTTTCTTCGTCTGACACTGCTCAGAAGACAAAGTGGTTGGAATGGAACAGGAACACGCACACCTTTTTTTGCAAAAAGGTTTCTCTATTTCGTAACATTATAATCTTCAGCACCATAAACAAACTTTAAATACGTTCAAAAAACAATCAAAACAAAACACATACAAAACAAATGCAATTCCTACGTTCAGTGGAGGCAAAAGCATCTCGGTAGTACTGCTACTGACGTAGACATTTTGTGGCAGATTCAGCAAGCTGTGGATCCCCTTTTTATATGATTACCTTTGTATCGCTTGCTGTGTATTTTCACGAGCGATGGCGGGGAATGCTATGCCCATTGCGACAAGTACAGTATGGGGAATGGGCCATTTTATACTTCGTTATATAGTCTGCTTTATCCCTAAAATAATTGAGACTCATAGACAACAATATTTCTTTAAGAATATCTGAAAGTTAAAAGATCGTACCTTTCCATATGCAAATCAGTTTTATTTCCAACTAGGATGATTGGTAAGCTGAATAAAGAAGAAAAAAAGCAAGTCAGCAAAAAGTTAGCTGCTTTGCAAGGTGCATTAAGTCAAAGGTGAAAGGATCTCTTGTGGTGGATTCCAAAGTAAGTTACACTCACAACCGTTTCAAAGTGTACAATATGTGCGCCTGTTAACCAGCATAAAAGGTGAACAGGCGCCACCGATTACTCAGTATCGCACGGGATTTTCACGATAAAATGGCAGGACTACATTGAAAATCCTTTAGCACCCAACTCTGTTTTCCAATTAATTATCCCCAACCAGCTGTAAATATGCTAATACCACAAATATTCTTGTATCAACTTTGAGACGAATTCAGCACAAATCCTACATTTCCACAAATGTCGATCTTTCCATCTATAAAATTTGTAGTGAATAAAGGTACGCCTGTTTCTATATTGGAGGATAAAGGAACCTATGTATGATTATTATTATTCATCCGTTGTCAAAGCGCTGCGTGGTTATCTGGCGGCCATAAACAAACATGACTCATACTTCATCGGGACTATATTGAAGGTTGAAAACAAATGTACAGTAAGTCATCTTTAGGTCACTGGCAAAGAGTTTCCTTAAAGTATTAACTGAAATAACTCGCATTCAGAATTACAGTAGCATAGATTAAAAAAAAGAATCCTTTAGTGCGCAACAAACTAAACAGGTAAAAATAAAATTTAAATGAAAGGTTATACGTGCTTTCATTTTGACACGAAACGAGACTTCACCCGTGGTAACTGAATTTCTGGTTGCTGGTACTACTACCAATAAACCTTCTTACCCCTCCAAAAAAGTTATATACAACATAACAGAAGAGAAAATTCAAAAATAGATACCTAACTGATCTACGTGACGTATCAACGAAGATAAGGTAGCAAATCAACATTGTCACTTCTTCACTATATTGCGTTCATATCAGCAACCAAAAAGAGCATACGCCTGGTAATTTCTCGGATGGTAAAGCTCACGGTACCCTGCCCGCTGATACGTCTCTGGCATTGACAGGACACTCGTATAAAACAATCATTAATGTACACCTTACATAACCTTCTGCTACACATACGAACTGCAAAAAGGAACGTTGACCAAAATAGCTATCAAAACGTGCAGTTGGATCACTGAAACCTCTTACAAACTCACAATGTTGAGCCTGTCATATCCAGTAGCTTTTCACGAATGTCTTTTACGACTTCAAAGCTACAAACACAAAGCAAAGAAAAACAAAACAGTTATCAGATAAACTTTCATTAGATGCCAATAAAGATTAGTATGAGAACACCAACAGTAGTGAGTGGATACTCAGACATATTCTACTGAACGTACAGCGCTAATACTTATAAAATTCCGTTCACAGATCAGGCTATGCAATAGTACTTTCGTAAGGTAATGCTCTCCGGAGAACCTTGACTTGATAACATCAACCGAGAAAATATATTTTTGGAGTATCAGCAAACGATTTACAATCGTAAAGACTTCGATAGTACGTCTCGGCGCAATCACTTTCGCAAGAACTGAATGCTGTTAATGAACCGTGGATAGTATCAACTGAGTAGCAAGAGTAAGAATTTATGCGAGACTTCTTTGCCTCTCCGCATTCTGCAATACTGTAGTCGAGTCTCTGGTAGATTGATAACATGGGCTGTTTGATTAGGTGGTTTGTTCAGGTCTGATGAGTGAAGGAATGTGACATCGTAATAGAAAAGTATTATTTTCTTCAAACGGTTTTTACAAGAAATAAATCAGCAACTACGAAAACACTGCAAATGGACGTCCATTCTGCGAGAATAGAATAAGCACGAATTAATATATCTAGGTTTAACAACTGTAGCACTACCAATATAATTAACTTCCTTTTAAAGTTGATTAGTGGTTCCCGAAAAGGGGTTTGCCTGGGGAATACTATACTTAGCAAAGGTTGAGAAATCCGACCATTCCGATTATTGGGTAAACGACGTACCACTAAATGACGTACGAAACTTCCGTTAAAAGAAACCGACTTCTTCGAGATTTTTACTAAAACCAAAAAAATTTACTGGTGTCTCTGTCTCTATTTGTGTCTCTCAATGTCTTTGAAAGCCAGAAGACAATAAAAGTATACTCTTAATTGGGAGGGGATGGGAGGCTAACCCTGGTTTGATGCTGAGCAATCTTAAAAAGCTCAGGAAGCACTGCAGCGAATAAGCAATATAAGTGATTTTATAAGGTCTTTATTTTTGATGATTATAACTATGAGGCTCAGAACTAACCTTTTTTCGCTGGTAACTGAGTATACCAGAACATATCCGTGAATATCAACGGTGTATGATTGTGGAATCAGGGAATATTCATCCTGCAAAAAAAGCAATAGTGGCTCAATCCGTTAGCATCCCGCTAGCATTTTCCAAGAATTCTGTGTCCAGTAAGCTAAAGTAAAAATGGATTTAGAAATAGTTCAATGTTGACTTATCCAACAGCTGACATGTATGAAATGACGCAAACAAAACACGTCGTATTTCTTGATTCACTGTGCTACCCATCTTAACGAGCTTTCGTGAGGATACCTTGGCTAGAAATACTATCATGCGCCATCACGAACTCTGCTTATACTGTCCGTTTAAAACATGAAGAGGGGAGCACGTCAATTTAGTTTAATTATCTAATACGTTTTGCTGTGGGAAGTCTTTCTGTATGATTAAAGTTCGTATAAAACTACAGCCGAATCAAGTGATACAACCCCTAAAAATACCTCAAACGTTCCTTAACTTTGGATATTCGTATGTGCTCGAACCGATTTGTACTTCAGTGCTTTTCGCCCCGATATTAGCTTTATGATAACCTCTCGCTTATATATATTTACAACCCGAACGAGAATCTTTGATCACAGAATTCCATGTCAAAAGTATAAATCGCCGATAACCACTATAGGAACACTGTAAAGATAAGGAATGGATGGCCTACGTGAATCGCAGTGCTATTGTAATACAGTACATCTTAGACTATCGTAACACTAAACTTGGTCGCAAGCATACAGACCCATTTTCAGAAAAGACAAGGATTTTCTGATTCTTTAAATTTTGATTCCCAATAATAACATAATGAAAATATGACGCAAAAAGTTACTGTTGTAACTATACTATGGTGTTCACAACTTTTGTAGATAACCTTCCAACGATCTCTTTATGGTAGCAGATCAGGTAAAGTCAGATCCAATGTCTTCGTAACAATTGTGACAAACAGTTGGCTTGCAGTATGAAGTGATTATAAAATGGTTAACCTTGTGAGTAAAATTAGATGTAAACCATTATCTATCGTGATTATCGTAAGGGGATGAAGAAGGCAACTTGTCTGTTCTGTAACAAATACGTACTTCAACTATTGGAGGAGTGGATATAATCGTGAGTTTCTTTATACTGCGTTTGCCCGTGTGATAAAACTTGCTAGTTTCACCTTTTTGAAAGGAGCTTGTCACATCCCTTAATGTTATGCTATTTCGCCTCCGAAGAAAGTACCGGCGAGATATAATTCTGATGAATCTGATGACGAGGACCTCAGAACATGCGGAACAAACGCATTCTACCAACTATGCACAGACTGGGCTCTAACGCTGACGAAATTTTAAGACTAAAAAGCGCATATTGAGGCGCATTGTATCGCTTGCATATTGTATCTAAGAGACTCAACTTTTTTATATATCAAACCAAGAAATAGAGTGTAATAACTGCTTACCAAACCCTCCAAAATAACGCAACGTACATACGACTTCTATTTCATGGCATGTTTTGTTAGATTATACAAACCATGAACTCAAAATCATGTAATCACATTGCTAGCAATTACCTATAATAACCCTTTGATTGCTAAACAGTATGTAGTATTTTGGTGTTGATCAACATTCAACTCGGGTTATATGAACAATCGCGTTACATCACCAGCTTTTACTCTGTCCAAAGATTGGCGATATGATGAGGTTAGACTGTATTCTGATGTCCGCTTAAACTCTTTAAAGGTACTTTCCCTAGCTACTGCAGGCCTTCCTTTAAGATAACTCGGACACACAATAACTACAGGGTTTATATCACAGCCAAAATGACGAGTGAGTAGAATAAAGAGGGTCGGATAGTGGAAATCAAAGGAACTGGAAGTGAGAAGGCAATTCAAAGAAAAGGTCCTCTTATGGCGAATGGCACAGTAATCAAGAGAGTAGGAGACGAGGTTCAAGGAATGACATCAGGAAAGAAGACACCTTAAGAAAAAGAAGCCTGCTGGTGGAACGACGAAGAGCCGGCATCATGAGGGCAGTAGCAGTGGTGAAGAGCCAAGTTGTGTTTAACTGTATGAAAAGTTGGAAACACCAGAAGGTGAAAAGAAACTTTTAAGTGAACCAAGAAGAGCTACTGCGAGAGTAAAGATCTGACCCACACAAAACTAAGGAAGAATGATGAAGAGGCAAAGATGGAGATCGAGACATGCTGGAAAACATACTTTGAAACACATCTAAATAAAGGAAACCCTAGAATAGTCATGGGGATGGTATATCAAATAAAGGAATCGCAAGTATAGTATCGAAGGCTGAAGTGAGGAAAGCTCTATAGAACATGAATAGCGCTAAGCCCGGAAAAATATCAGTAGAGGTGTGAAGAGTGTAGGGTAGAAAGGAATTAATAAACTAACAGAATTGATGTAGAAAACTGGATAGAAGAGGCAATGCCTAAGGAAAGGAGGAATAGTATAGTTACTCCCATATATAAGAAGAAGGGGGCATCTAGGATTGTGGGATCTGGGGACACCAAGCTGATGTCACATACCATGAAGATCTTAGAGGTTACCGACAGAAGACTAAGAGAGACTACTATTGGGTGGGTGCAAATTGGGTCTATGGTAAGAAGAAGTACTACAAATGGCATCTTTTTTATTAAGAATGATCATTTGAAAATATTGAAAAAAGTAGAAAGGACTCCCTTACTTAAGTGTTCATTGACCTGGCAAAGACTTACAACAGAGTGCCATGGCATGAAATTTGGCAGTGCACGAGGGAGAAGACCTACGAAGTACAGGCGCAAAGAAGAAAGGAAAAGCATTTGAAGCAGCAATAAGATCAGCCATGGCTTTTGGTGTGGAAACCTGGGTCGTCGCCATTAAGCTAAGAAAGGTAGACAGGGCATTTATACATGGAATATCAACAACTTTCAAAATGCTTTGATGATTATCTATTGCACACATGTCCCTTATGTGAATATGGGACATCTGTGGTAGCTGCCAATGAGCACAGGAAGTGTATCTATGAACAAAAAAAGAGGAAAGGAGTGATCATGAAAATTGGAGGGCACTGACAGATAAAA
>JAAAKL020012922.1:0-12751 GCA_010016065.2 Carybdea cf. marsupialis auct. non (Linnaeus, 1758)
ACGAAAAACCACTTTGTCTTCAAAAATCTTACATGCAGTCGATCCGCGACGAAAGTTCTCTACGTTTCGGCATGGCATGTAGATGAATTGAAATATTATGATAACTTACAGAAAAACCTAATTTATTTTTTATATATTATCTAATAGAACATCAAAGGTGCCTTTGGTACAAAATTTAACAAAACCTGGCTCTGTTTTGGCGGTAATTTCTTCAGTGAAGCTTAGTTACATGTTTTACTGTTTTGCAGAATGCCATTTTTGTTGCAAGTGTTCAAATACTTTTGGGAGGCTAGTGTAGTATCAGTTCTTAAATGCCAAGGCATGGTAAAACCATGTGTTGTAAACTGAAGTATAAACACTCATGGTTCAAAGGCGTTCCAAATCAGTTTGGCACCTAACTAAGGTAAAGGGAGGAAATCAACATAACCTATGCAATGGATAGGCCAATGCCATATACATTATGCAAAAAGGTAGGATATCAGTGATGCCAGTGTCACATGGTCCCCAACTTGAGTTTTATGAATGAGAAGGTACTCCTTCAATATTTTAACATGAGTACCGTGGATTAGTTACTCAAAAATCCTTTCAGCTCACTGAGAAACTTAAAATGTCATTGATGTAACCACTTTGGAGGCTGGGAGGGTTCTAGCACCGCCAATGATTCTAAAGGTGATTGAAAATGTTAACAGAACTGTCTTTTCTTGGCCAAGTTATTGGAACATTGAGATCTTCTTGGTGGAAATCAGTTTAGCTCCTCAATACATATTTGGTGGTTTTGGTGCTGAATATATCAAGCAAACATAAAATATATCTTGCAAGTACATAAGTTAGTCTACATAAGTTAGTTTGTGTTGAAGGGAACATTTGTTTGTCGAATGATGTGTTTTTGTTTCTTAAATAGTTCTATATTTCAAATTTACATACAACCTTTCCAAATCTGATTATTTCACATCCTTTCTCCATAATGATACTTTATTAAACTTACTTTACACAAAATAAGGGTCACTATGATAATATGTTGAGCCAAATATCCTTACTCAATAAACAGCAAGGTCCCCTCAAAACAATGCCCTAAGTACCTTACATGTGAAAACCAAGGCCAAATGTTGCCCACATTTACTAAGTTACTCAAATTCTGTTCCTACTCTAGGAACTTACGTGGGCATTGACAAATACCAAACTTCAGAATCCATATACAGCTGCTTAAGTTCTGCAACCACACAACAAGAAATACGTCAAATGCGAAACGCAGACTATGATAATCTATATCTATAATAGTCTTTCAGCAACTTCAGATGGTCGATGCATGCAGGCCTACACTTTAAATTTAGGTTTTCAAGGTTTTCGAATGATGTGGTGTCGGGCAACCTCGAAAAAGGTCGCTCGTTTTAGAAAGTAACCAGGTTCACTCGAAGGGCCGTACCATTGCTTGCACTTCCAACTGGCTCGCCTCGGCCCCTGGTACTCACTGTGCCAAGTTTTGAAAAATCCCTGAAGCCAGACATTGCTCTCCTTAATCAACACGGTCGTAATAGTGATGCACTCTGCTTATCTGATGGTGTAGCAGTAAACAATGTACTACCTCACTAATAGGTTACAACGATATGGCAATTCATTAGGGCCTGCAATATACGAAGCCTGGGTAGAAGTGTCATGTACTCTCAGCTCTCAGCAATGGTGGCTAACTATGAACGATACCCTCATTCCTTAATAGTGAAAAACGCAAATTAAGTATCCAGAAGTGTATTTGGACTACATCAAGCGAAAATCGGATCAGAATACTTACCAAAGACAGCTGAAACTGGAAGAAAACGACGCTCTTATTACTCTAGTCCACTGCAGTGAGGCTTCGTGCGTTTTAACAGGCAGTTACAAGCAACGGAGAAAGTGGTCAGCGGATACCAAGTGAAACATTTCAAATGGAGCCCAATATGGGCAGAACGTAACAAAAATAGCCCAATCTAACAACTTCTCTAGAGGCACTTCGTCCCATAATATTGTGACCACTGGCGGCAAAGAGGAAAGGATGCATTCATTTCTTCTTGCCAGTACCCACTTTATCGGGGCATCCTGCAGGACACAACAAGACATGAACATTGTGATTTCATCCACAGGACCACAGACCAGACAAAAATATAGTTTTCGTTCACATAAACCCATTGGTTTACTTACTATTGTTTACCTCGTTGGTATATGGTATTTTCTCTTACTAGATCGTCGATAAGCTTCTAGACTCTTTTCAAGCCCCTAGCTGGGGGTGGCACGGGGGCCATTCCCCCCCCAAAAGTCAGGTTTGTAGGGACATTGCCCTCTTGGAGGAAACATCCCAACGAGTATTTGTGTCAAAGTCAGTGTCCGAGTGCTACTCGACCTCTTGTAATCGATTTTGAATCCACTCTGTATTCGGTTACAGAAGTATTTGGCTGTTGGTTACCTCCTGCGTAATAGAAGTTGTTACAAAATACAGGAACTGTTTCCTCCCCTATCCCGCAATATGCTGCCACCTACGGCCTTGAATGACAATCACTTATCGGAGAGCCTTTACTAGAGGCGTGTCTTGCATCCTTGGAGATTTTTATGCTACATTGACAAGTCAGCACAGATCGGAAATTAAGTTCTATCCTGCATAAAGCGGTGGTGGTGATACCAAGGAGAGAAGATAAGGTGCATTAGCAAATTGTGTCGAATGCGACTTCGAAACACCTTGATGTTGACCATATTGGACTTTTAAATGCCCTCATCATCCACTTTTAAACAACATTCTTTTTACATAGGACTACTTTAACTCAATAGTTAGAATTTACACACTTTTAATGCTACTCTGGAATTTTTTATACAGATAAAGTGTGTTCATTTTAGCTTAGCTTAATTGTTCAGTATCATGTCACGCTAGAGATTCGCTGTGTTACTGTTTACATCAGGTGGCATCAGAGCGCCCAAATCTAGTCCACATGTCCAAACGCTATGATGTATGTCACTGATTACTGAAGGATACTAGGCCATAGCACTTATAGGAACAGTTATCTTTTCATGCCATTTCAAACATTAATTTCAAAAACAACGGCGCATTTTTAAGAACTATTCTTATCCTGGACCCTCGATTTTACCGGTGTAAGCAATGAGACAGGACCTGACTCTGTTGATTTGCTTTCAAATTCGGAACAAAGATAATACAGATATACTTGCATATCTTGTTACATTGATGGTTATGAGTTGCAATGGTGTGATAGAAACAAGCAAGGTGGAGGGTTGATTATTTTCCTATATCAGGAAAGATTTTGGAAAGATCAACAGACCTTGAAGGCATTTTATCAAAATATATTGCCCATGTATGTAATGCGGAAAGCAATGCAATCACAAAGTAAATGATGTTTACAAAATCAATGAAACCATATTACCGAGATCCACGGGTTAAAATTACAGAGATACTTGGAGTGGACATAAATCAAGCAAAGCGCGCAACACAATTAAATAAGGAGTTAACCGAGTTAGTGCGGGAAAGCATTAGCATTCCTCCGTGATGTCACATTATATCGATGGAAAATCTCGCAGGAAGTATTTGATATATTGCATTTAAAATCTAAGGCTATTCTTATGGGCAGCGTTTATTGACCTCCAAAAAGGTTGGTTTTTCGAGATTTGTCCTTGAATATTGCAGATATCTCAAATGTTCAGTTTATGGAAACCCTGGCATATGGAGACATGAACCTAGACAGAATACGCTCTAAAAACATACATAGAGTTGAATGTTTTTCATTGCTCTAACAAGCAAACATCAACATCTTCGTCTTGTTTAACAAAGAATACATCAACATCTTCGTCTTGTTTAACAAAGAATACATCAACGCATATTTTACCAGTTCAGTTCATAGAATTTCCCAACATGTTGTACGATATGAAGTCAATAGGCCATCAACCAAGTTTTCATGTAATAAAATAGCTAGGCAGAAAACTTTAGCAAAAACGCCATCACTTATGACAACTTCAAAGATCTCTTCATAAAGGGACTGGAAAAATTTAATTCCCCAACTTCTTTGAACTTAAAGATGATGATCATGCTTACTCCCATGTTATAAATCCCTAACAAGATATACGAATAAGCCGGCTCCCTGGAAAGAAGTACTAGTTATAGCCATTGAACTGTATATAAAAGTATTTTTATATAGAGTTCAATGGTAATAATTAGGGCAATACTCAGGAATGGATAGATGATGAGATCCTTAAATATATTAGGTTTCTAGACAAGTGTTTTTCAAAGTTTGAAAAGTCAAGGAGTGAAACAGATCATGCAAAGTTTAAAAGGGCAGGAAAAGAGTTGGAGGTTGTATGAAAACGAAGAAAAAAGGTTAATATTACAGGTAGGGCGGAGGAAAACAAAGGTAGGTCGAAGCAACTACTTAAAAAAGTTACTTTGTACGTCGTCTCGGAGTACCCAATTGTCCAATGTTTGTTTAAAAAGTGCAAATGAATATCACTTTGATGGCAAGAGACCTTCAAACATTTTTTTAAAAACTTGGTATCTGAGTTAGTAAAAAGGCTCCCAATACGCTCTATTAAATTTGGTGTAGAGTATGTCAAAGAATGCTATAGTGGGTGTAATTGCTGAAGACAAAAGTGTTCCTTTCACTCAACAATTAAACAAAAATGTCTAAATGTTCGTAAAAGAAATCAACCCTACCAAGGGAAATTGTATTGATGACTTATCCGGAATATGTCTTAAGTATGACGCATCAGCATTAGCAATTCCCATGGCTCAGCTACGGTAACCATTCGATTCTTATGTCTGAATTCCCAGATGATTGAAAACAATTGAAATTGAAACCACTATACAAAAAGGGTCCAAGAATGCCCTTACGAACTATCGTCTGATATCTATACTACCCCAGATGTTCAAATGTTTAAATAGATTATCCAAGGGCAGTTAAACTCGTATTTGGTTAAAAGAAAATTCTATATAGATATCATTCTGCTCCCATCATTTCAAATGGACCTTTCTATTTTACCTAAAAGATAAGGTTCTCAAAGATTTTGAGAATGGTATGCAGACCAAGAATGATTCTTATAGACTTGCAAAAAATATTCGATACTGCTCACCACAGTGCCTTCTTTGGAAAATTAAATTGTGTGGATTTTCACAGATCTGCTACACTTTGATTCAGTTCCTACCTAAAGAGTTCCTACCTAAAGACCTTTGTTGTACATGCGGGGAAAGAATTCTATAGTCGAAAGGAGTTTAATGGTGTTCCCCAAGTACCTATCCTAGGTAGCCTGTTCCATTATGCTGATGTATCCTGCCTTTTCTGTGTAGACAAGAACTGGCAAACTGCGGAGAGACGTCTTAATGAATATCTCTGGTCCCTTTTGTGATTTCTTTATTGATACTTATCTAAGAGTTTACCTTGGAGAAGACAAAACAAAGCCATATTGTTTACGAGAGCAGTTGGCAAAGTAAATGGAAAACTAAGATTTCAGTATAGACTAAAAAACCAGTTTATTACTCCCTGCGCAAGCTACTCTGTTCTCTGCAATCCCATTTCGAGCATGCCTGAGGTAAATGGCACCCAGGTTTAAATATGACATTGAAAGGGAGGATCCAAACCGCTCACAATATGTGCATTCGATTTTATTGGAGCCTTGAGCTCACGAAACTGTTGAAGATGTTAAGGATTTAAACTGGCTTCCTACATTTGGAAATAGTCGAGAGATGCATTGCAAGCCTTCAAATTCTATTGAAAAACAGGCTCTTAATATATGTCAGAGGTGTTATTTCCACTAGAGCATAGCCAAATTATAAGTAGTTTCAAGTGCCAATTCCAAAAAGCATCTTAAGGCAGAGGGGCAATTCATAGTTAGCGCCAAAAATTTTGAAATAGTTTATTGTTCAGTCCAAAAGCAGTTGATACTCAAGACTCAAACTAAGAGAAGAAGATTAATATCAATATCTTAATCATTTACCTCGTACAGCTTCCTGTCATGGTGACAATGATGTAATGATTGCAAAACAGCTAAACTCCGGAGTTTTTGGAATGTTCAGAGCGATAAAAATGACATTAGAGCTAAATGAGACCACTCGGGACACCCCTATATAAGGAGAACCTCAAGGATTAAGAGAAAAGAATGTGATGTAAATTCAAAAGCAGGAGGATATGGGGAAGAAAGGCCAGTCTCCTTGAAAGATGTTAATGGAGATCAGATCCGTCGATGGTTGGCTCCAGAAACCGCAGCAGAAACCGCAGCAGAAAGCGAAACAGAAACTGAAATAGAAACTGAAACAGAAACTGAAACAGAGAATAAATTGTAAGGGACAATGTCTTAATTTCGTAACTCATAGCTTGTATAGTTAGTTTATCAATGTGTATGATTTTGGAATCCAAACCAAATCTGAGTTTGTCTCGAGCCACACGCTACTTCCCTATTTGTTCCCTCCAGCGCTCCGTTTGTTTTTGCCGATGTATGCACTTCCTCTTTGATATTTTTCTTTGGTGTCATATTTTTCAGTTTAATTTATATTATATATACGTACGTACACACACACATACATAGATACACACATACATACATGCATACAGACATACATACACACATACATACATACATACATACATACATACATACATACATACATACATACATACAGGGAGACCACGGCAAACATACCTAAAGCGTATCAGAGAAGTCACAAGAGTGGGATTTGAGGAGTTAAAATATAAGAGGTCTGATCAAGTTAAGTGACGCAGATGTGCAGTCGGAGTGTGACAGTGAAGTGTGTCGACAGCGAAGCTCTTAAAAGCATTGAAGACTTTTCATTCCTTGAAAGTGTTATTTGCAGTAACAACAGATGAGAGACAGAAATAAAGGCTAGGCTAAAAAAAGCTATTGCTTTCTTCAGTCAACTCGGTAAGATATTTATATCTCAGAAGTACCACACCAAAGCGAAAATTAAACAATGAACAGCCATGATGAATGCGCACAATTTTAATGAATCAATGTCAATCAATGACTGAGGAGATATTATTAGGAGTGCGGGATGGAGGAACATGGGTAGCACTGTGCGCACCGAAATGTCAGAAAAGTCAAAATAGGAGCAATAACAATCACCCATATTCAAGAAAACCTGGATAATAAGCATCTGAAATGCCGATATTAAGTTATCACGTCAAAGAAATATTTAACTTGAAACTGCCAAGTCCAAACTTTCCCAAATATTTCAGATCTAAAATTCTGACAGGAAAGGTTGTTCAGCTTTAAACTGAAATGGTCCAGTACTGTTATGAACAAGGAAGAGTCATATAGATACCGATATATGCTGGCCAAATAGATCATCAAATAATGATCTTTATCTAAGGGCGGGTTGTGTATAGAATTGAACTTAATTAAAATGAAAAGGCCGCGCAAGTGCACTTAACTTGATAACGAATGGCAGATTGACGATTAACGATCAAGATAGAGCAGGGCAAATTGAGTGATACAGCAGCCCATGCCTATGATTGGTCTTAAAGGCGTAAATTTCTCGCTGTCATCTTCTATGGAGTAATTGATAAGTAAAGGCAAAATATTCCATTTTTGACTTCTTGGCAGGCGTAGATAACAAAAAGTTGAGTAAAATAACACGAAAACAAAATGCGCATGTGGAAAAAGATGCTGTTTGTCCTTGATTTATCATAAACACAAGGAACCGTAGTAGGAGTTTATTTATCATGTTGCCTTTACCAAGGCATGCTGCGGACAGCAGCAGACTCGTCAAATTATGTTAAACCTGCCGCGTAATGAAATCACATCACTATAGTGTTACACATTAAATTCGAGTCCACCACACCCTATTCTTAAGAGCCTGAAGTTATGAATGTTGCCGCATCGCTGACAGTAGCAAGTGGTATGCCACTTCCAATCTTATGAACTTTCGTTACTTATTACTCTGACAAGAATCTGTAAGCAATCCTATTGTTTTATCGGGAATCTAATACGCTTTTTCCGTTAAGTTGGCAAACTCTTGGAAATGACTGTACAGACTCTGCTAATAGTGGTTGTACTGCTATCGTTAAGGAACACTTAATTGACGGTCACACATCTAAAAATATTAATATTGAACTGGTTATTGATATAGCTATTATCAAGTTTTTTATGTATAAGTGACAAACAAAGTACTCTGAAGAAGACTAGCTTGACTTATCAAAATGTAAGTAAATTTTGGTATACAAAATACACCGTAGTAATGTATCCTCTCCGTTTAGACCGATTGGTGTTTTTATTCTAATGAAAAATGGAACGGGAGGCATAAGAAAAAGGTTTCTTTTTGAAGACTTTTATAACAGAGCGTTCCTCGCGAAATATCAAGATGTTTCTGATATGCTTCGAAGAATGGATCGATTATTTCAGGAAGATGAGCGATCACAAACCTACAAGATCACCACTGGTAGAAAAGTGGCTTAGAAATGAAGGTCATGTGGATACACAGATCCTATGATATTATGATGTTATCTAGGACAGATTTTATAGAGTCTGTGCTGGAGCAGTACCAGGAACACAGAAGGTTTGGGGAAAATAGATACAAAGTGTAAACTTTCTCGAATATCAACTCGCAAGCAAATTAGTATTGAATAAATAAAGGGCTGCAGAAAAAAAAAGCGATGATGATAAACAAGTGTAATTTCTACAGAAAATATGCTAACATTTTTTTGCCATACAGTGTTCATCGAATTTTTCTGTCTATCATATAACTTCAAAGCGAGTCAAAATTAAACCGTATCTTTCAAGCTGCGTCATTAATTAAAGCCATAAATTAATAAATCATAAATTAGTTGATTAATTTAGCTTATTTCTTCAAATGTGGCGTATTTAAGTCGCGGTGTAATTTAAGGGAATTACTTTATAATTTCGTTAGGAGGTCGTGGCCCGATGGTCTTCCACTAAATACACAACATATATCAGTTTCCACGGAGAGAAAACACCACAATATATTTGGTACATAAAATGCTTCTGTCCAAAATCCTTGTAGGAAATTACAGTGCTTTAACATGGACCTTCCTTAATTGAGGAGTATGCTATTCATTCTCTCCGAGACGCCATTTAATTGAGATAAACAGGATGTAGTCAATCCCCTAACGATACCCTTTGCCAATTCATAAGAATTATATTCTCTGCTCTTGTCAGAAGGTAGCCTTTTAGCTTCTTCATCCAATTGATTTTCTTCTAGAGTAACAAATTTCTTAAATTTGATAGTAGATGTAATAGGAACTGATTATACTACCTGTAATGGATAGTATCCGAAGTACTAAAGCAGTTCATTAATGATCAAAAGGTCACGAGACTCAGACCCTTAGGGTCTTGGCTTTTGTCATCATTTCATGAACTTAAATATGCTATGATACCCAAGGGAGCCGACTAGAATATTAATAATCAGTGACCTACGTAGGAAGTCGGTTTAATCATCTTTAAATATACCTGGCGCAAGTGCCACCTTGCTTGACGAAATATTATCAACAACTTCCAGCGCCTTGGTGAAAATGGCATGGAATTCTCTGTTTGCTATTATAGTTCTTGATGAGAGCAAATAACAGTGGATTTCGTTAGACTCGACTCAAGATCGTGTAATTAACATTTATCAAATGAAAAACTTGCTCCTTGAAAAGTAGAATTCAAAATAATATAAACTTTGATAATCTTGACATAGCCTTCTACGTCACAACTGTTGATAGTGCCAAGGCTCCTTCAAATTCCGAGTCATAATGTTTTTCCACTTTACTTAAATATCTGTAATGAGAGTCCAACTATAGGTTTACTACACCCATTAAAGTTTTTTAAAAAATATAAGTTAATACTCGTAGCCCCAATTCCTAGACCCCCAGTCAACTATATAAGGCTTGATTAAGAATTGTAAAACTGCCAACAGTGTCAGCGGATATCACGCCGAAGTTGTAGAGAAGGGCAGCGGGGTAAACAATCGACCCCATCGATCACGTGATCCAAACAGAGTCCGACCGTCTAAGAGAAAATTTAATATGGCGGACAAATCTGTAGTTTGGGTGATTGGAATCTGGCATTATTTTACGCGATCTAGATAGAAAGATTGGACGATTTTAAGTCAGAGGGAAACTGCAACGTTTATATAATGCAAAGGATGTTTATAGAGAGATCGTAGGTAACTTATCGATGTTGAACCTCGGTTAAATTCATTGGAATAATGAACGAGACAAAGCGGAGGAAAGAGGACAGCACGAAGAAAGGCGGTGCCAAGGAGAGGGCGAAGGATAAGAACAACGCAAATGTTGTAACTTGGGCTAAAGCTGCGATCTCGGTAAATCCTTCTATATCACCTTACGTATACATTTTATGTTTCTAAAATGTTCTAGTAGACGATACACACTCATTCATTGAGTACCCAATTAAGAGTATCCAGGTAGTACATCGATCAAACTGTCACCAGTATACAAATTTCAAGATTATCGTTGTCCTCTGATCGTTGACCGTATGTAATAGTTGCTCTCCCAATACAGAATCTATACCAATCGTTAGCTGTGAAGCACGCCACAGCATCAGAGGCAATCATTTCTTGCCTTTTACTAGCTCCTCCGATTTGGTGATGATCCAAAAAGTGGTTGAGACTATTTGATGTTTTGGATCTGCCATATACTGAATGAAATGAAGCATGTAAGTGGCATCAACTATTTTATCAACGTGTTTAAGCATAAGATGAACTTCCATAGCTTGACTATGCATAAGTCCCCTTATACATAAGAGTAGCTTATATATTTCAGAGGCGTTTCGTTTAAACGTTGCTGTTTTGAAAGAGGAAACGTTACCGGTGTATGAGGTTGGGTAGTATGTAAAGTCAAACTGATTGTGGGCATCATTATTCTGGTAATTTTATAATCACACGTATTAAGATCGATTTCGTAGATCAGAAATGTTGTTGATCTGCTAAGGTGACTGGTTAGTGCATGTTCTAGAATGACCACAGAAATGTTTTCTACAATCCTTTGCCGTCCTTTCAGTTTATCTGTATTTTTAAAAATCCTTCACTCAATACAAGACAGGGTTGTCACTTCAAGGTATTGAGTTTCATTGGAAGAAGTAAAAGAAAAAGTAAACAGAAAAATAGATGTAATTATAGACCAAAAACCTTAAAGATTTCCAAGAAGATGGCCATTGACGTTAGATTTAAAAGTGTCAAGATCATAGTAAGAGGAAAGCAGTCTGAAGACAGAGAGTTACAGATCTTGGCAGCCCTAGGGAGGAAACTGTTAGCATAGAAATTCCTGTTTCTTTTGGGAATACAACATGCAGAGATTCAGTATACAGAGTGAACCTTGACCTGATGAGGGAGAGAGCAACCAACTCAGCCAACTCAGAAGAACACTTACCAAAGTGGTACCTGTAGAAAAGACTTAAAGATGCAATGTCTCTATGGTAACACAGAGGTTGGAGTGTGCAAGCCAGTTCAGGGCCAACTGAATGAGAACTCCTTTTTGGAGCCAGTCAAATATGTTGAGATAGCACATTGGTGCACAAGCCCAAAAACGACAACAATACTCCATGCAAGGCCTGATCATTACCTTGTAAAGATTTAGCACAGTGTCAGGTGACAGAAAGATCTTAGATTGCAAAAGAGCCCCAACCTTCCTTAAGACAGACTTAGCTAGTTTAGTCTGGTAAGGCCCCCATTCTAGCCTTGAAGTAAAAGAACTGCCAAGGAGCTTTAACAATGACAGCTCCTCAAGAACAAATCCATCCATGCTCTAGAGGTACCTTTAAAGGATCCTGAGATCTGTCAAAAGATAACACCTTTCTAGCATTGAAATTCACTTGCCACCTTATACCCCACATCTGCAACAGTGTTTAAGTCATATTTAAGTTCTGAAACCATTATCTCCTTGGATGACATCTGTGATGCCCTACTAGAACTAGAATATAAAGTAGTATCATCAGCATAAATTTCAAGCTGACACAGCACAGATTCTGACAGATCATTAATAAAAATGAGAAAAAGTGTAGGGACCAAAATAGAACCTTAAAGTACCCCAGCATTTACTGAAAAAAAATTGGAGGAGTCACCATCCTAAACTATCTTGATATTCCTATCACCTAGAAACATGAAATGATCCTGAAAGTGTCACCACCAATGCCATAAGCTCCGAGTTTATGTAAAGACCAGCATGCGAAACCTTATCAAAAGCCTTGGAGATTTCTAGAGAAACTGCCCAGGAACAACCTGATATATCCAAACTCCTATAGATTTGCTCACTTACCACAGTGAGAAGATTAGCAGTAGATCTAAAGGGTCAAAAACCATAGTGTATATCGGAGAACATTTACGAGTCAATTCTGTCCCTCACAAATATATCAGCCAATCAGAATGATGAGCATTGAAGTTACCAAAGACAAAAGCATTAGCTGAAGGATTTTTGGGAGATATAATTTAACATAGCTCAATCACTTAAAGACCATGAACGATATGTGAAAAAAATAGTGGTAGAATAAATCAAGGTTATGCGTAAGCAAATGTAAGACATATCAGGAGTTCATACTCAATACTTCTATAAATTATTTTGATTAAATGATTTTCCTGGATATAGGGCATCAGTCAACAAAAAGTTGACTTAATCAAATTAATCGGATGAGAGGACAACCATTCCTGGCCAGTTGTCATCCTAGTATTTATGAGTTTCGGGTAGTATTTTTATATCCAGATATATGTATACATCATGTATATATATGTCAACACACACATATATATATATGTATATATATGAAC
>JAAAKL020012923.1:0-12751 GCA_010016065.2 Carybdea cf. marsupialis auct. non (Linnaeus, 1758)
AACACGGTTTGGTATAAGTTTTACTGATTTCTTCCTATCTCAATTCTGACGATTTTGTACTCTGAGGAGTGTCAGACCAAAAAAGCTTTTCAGTACTAAAATGTTTTCGCTATTTCGTGCAGTTTTAGTAGTAGCTAATAGCAACAGCTAACTTAATGCCTCCCGAAAGACTGTAAAGCAAAATTAACAACCTCCTGACACCTCCGACAATTCTTCCTGTACCAAAACTGGAATGCATCACGATTCCCAGGAAAACAGGAAATGATTCAATGCTTCTGTGATTACCTTCAACTAACAACATAAACCCTTGATGCAATCAAGCAACGGCCACGCAACGGTGTTTCTATCTGAAATTGTGTCAATGACCACAGTAATAGTCGTAGCAACGTTTCCCACCTTGAAGATAGAACGGAGATCGAGTTCAGTTCAACATTATCGCGAGGAAAATGAATCTTTTACGGCAATTTTACATAAATTACGTTCAAAAGGTTAACTTGTCCATTAAATATTTTGACCTCAAGGATCAAAATTACCAAGAACGACTTATCTCTTAATTGCCATTTTCAACTTCCCATAGCCAATGGAAAGTCGCTTCTTTACCAACAAGCAACCATTACAAACGAGAGCGTAAATAACTCTTCATGGAAACCATTAATACCAGTGATCTTTCTTATCTAACAACGCCCCAAGTTGTTCCTTTGCTGCCGAACCTTCTCCAACTTTGTCTTGACGTTCCGGTGAAATTCCAGTAAGGCTTGCTAAAATATGGATGGAAAGCAAACGTATAAGAATCTTCTTGACATAGTTAATGGTGTCACATAAGGAGAGACTAGGAGTATTGTAATAGCTAGAAGATCAAACCGATCCCATGTTTTGCTTCTGGTAAGTTAATCTTCACAAGTAAAAATACGAGAAACAAGCACGATAAATTCATAACAAAAAACCAACTTTCAGCAGAAAGCACGAACGACTTACATCATTCATAAAAAACGTTTCGGCAAACAAAAAATTAACAATATGGTTGATTCTGGTGCAGCATACTTGTAGCAGATGGATCTCAAGCAACAATTTGATCTCCGTAAAATCTAATCTTCGGTTAATCTCGAATGGAGTAAACACCATGTGTTTCTACTTGCAATAGATTTCACTTAGTTATATTTTGTGTCAAAGTATTTGTTTATGTATACCTTCTCAAAATAATGTACCTTTAAAGGATATTCTTATTGTCATTTTCGGTTTTCTTTATATGGCAAATAAATATATTCATACACGATCTCCTCCTCAGACCCCTGTGAAATAACTCTAATTTTTGAAGCTTGAATCTCTTCCCTTTGAACAAGACGTCGCGAGAAAGTGTGTCGATGAAACCTCGCTGAGCGCTCTAGACCTCAACTAGTAGCCAAAGGAGGACTGGAGGCAATTCGGAGACGAGAAGACATATTAACTAATCAAGGTCATCGGCGATCGACATGCATCCTTCTTCAACAAAAATTACCTTTAAATGATGTGCAAATATGAAGAACATGTACAGCAACAAATGCACATCAACAAGCAAAACGTTCAAATTTGCGTTGGTTCCATAAATTTTAAGAGCGAAGTATTGTTATGCTCCAATTACCATCTAACTCGTCGTTAACCACATGTTTCTTTCTTGTTCGTTTACTAAAATTCCCCCAACGTCTACCTCGTTTTGATGTAGCTTTCATAATGGTTGAAGTGCAATTCTAAAATGACCTA
The DNA here is from genome assembly GCA_010016065.2 of Carybdea cf. marsupialis auct. non (Linnaeus, 1758). Taxonomy (NCBI): domain Eukaryota; kingdom Metazoa; phylum Cnidaria; class Cubozoa; order Carybdeida; family Carybdeidae; genus Carybdea; species Carybdea cf. marsupialis auct. non (Linnaeus, 1758). Next base: position 1,738 of record JAAAKL020012923.1, read on the forward strand.
TTTGACGAAATATCTTCGTCACATTAAGCGGTATTTGCAGCCCAACTTGGAAAATTAAAGATCCGCGTCACTTCACGTCTCTTACAAAACCTTCCGTTTCAACACTTCAATTTTCTCACCGCCCCTCCTCTTCTGAAACAAAGGTACAACATTTTACTGTCGTCTGAAACTCTTCTACCCAAAATTTTTGCAAAAGAACTATTAAGTTTTTCGACTAAACACATCTCACCTACCCATTTTCAACCTAATCATTGTTAAACCTGACCATTTTCCGCTTAACCATTTTTCGACCGAAATATTGTCGGTCAAAGAATTGTCCACGGAAACTTGAATCAAGGCCCCATTTTTACTCATTGACGGTAAGAAAGATTATCACAACTCAATAACAATAAAGAGATCGATTAAGACTAAGTAAGGTAAAAAAAACCTTTTAAAATCCCATCAAATGAATGACTGAAGAAGCTTAAATGCATTTTCCCATGCAACTCAAAATTTGATAGCATTTATCAAGAAGAAATATGGCTCAACACAAGAGTTGCAGGCAATGCATTTGCGGAATTCAATCCAAAATTGGAAAAGGCAATTAGTGAATAGCAGAAGACCTTGTTTACTTAAAATTTACATTACACTTTTACTTTTGTAACAGCAATTTTTGATACTCAAATTCTATAATGCATTCATAAGGAAGAGAAAATGTCTTATCAGATTGAGATTGACAATTCTTAACACAATGCCCACTAGACACTATCATTGACCTCTTTTAATGGAAGGGAGAGGGACATTTATAGTTTGGTAAAAATTATCCACGAAAATGCTTAGATTGGAAGCAACAATACATCGGGAAACGTGGATACCGTAGATTTGGTGGAAAACACCCTGCGGCTGCGCATCCGAATCTACTGTTTTCTTCCATTGATAAATTTAAGTGTACACCGCTACCTGCTCGTAAGTGCCTTCGACATTACTTTGTTGGTAAGTCGTATTCTAACAAAACGTACATCAATTCGCAAACAAGGAACTTACCTTCTCCTGAGCAAGTCGCAGATATTCCTCTAAGTATTCGGAATTCCGATTCTGCTCTTTCTCTTCTTCATCAAGCTGATTTTTAAGATCGATCCTGAAAAAAATTAAAAAGTACGAGCAATGGGGGTAATTAAAGATCAGAAGAATTCAGCGTTAAAAGTCAATTCTCTACAAATTACGAAAACGAATCAATCACAGTTTGGTTGTACTGTAACTTGTATCCAATTGTTATATAGGTTTGTACTCATAATAATTGCAATAGTATCCATTGCAGTTTTACGTATTGAGTACTGTGTTGTATTACATTAAATTACATTGCATTGTCTAATCTCATAATCTCAAACTGTTCTGCACTATACTGCACTAAAAACCTGTACTTCCTCAAACGCTTACCCGAACGCTTCAATTTCACACGCAGTGGAATCCTGCTACGGATGAATAAGCAAAGGTTTTTCCTGTCGTCCTATGACTAGATCTACAGTGATTCTCGAACTCCTAAAAATGGTCCCGTAATTATTTTTTACCCCTTACAAACTTCAGAGTACTAACAAATAAACAATATGTTTAGTGAAAATCACATATTTTATAACCAAAAAACCTTGCATCTACACAGACTCTTTCACTGCCATAAGCGCGTTTGCTTATCAGTCCTCAATGTTATACTGTGCTTGCATAGTGCAACCCACGTGTAACGAGCTAAAAAAGTGGTTTCATGGATGGGCTTTAATTTGAAGCTGACTGATACATTTACAAGTGATGATGAGAGGGAGCAGCACCTTTTGGGGAACATGGGAAGGACTGCGGTATTTGAATATGCTTTGAATGCTTCGCGCCTCAGTTGATTACAAAATCAAATGTTAGAAGTCTTTGAAATGCATGAAATATTGTTCACCAAGTTTCCTAATGTAGCATTTCATTGCCTCAAGGGCATCAATATTAACTTGAAATTTTTTACATTCTTAAAAGTGTAGAAAATAGTGGTGTTATTGCCGTCACCATGAAAATATACAGAAGTTTCTCTCAAGTGGCGCGGGTGCAAGTTTCAGAACCATTGGCAAAGAGCATCAGACCCTCGAAGAACCTAACGGCCCAATCATGAGCACTCAGAGGCGATTCAAAATGGCGCGATGTGCTGATTCAAGGCTCTCCAAGCAAGAGTCATAAATGACAGCAGTGTACTCTCTTGTCTTTCTTTGCATCAGAGAAAATCTAATGGTAATGCATTGTTTAGTTTCATTCTATTGTGGTTTCATTATCGCTTTCTCGTAAGCAAGTTCAAAAGACATGATGTTCCCAAACATTATTTCTTGAGCTGAACGAAACTTCTTTTGATCACCTTCTCGATCATAACTTGGTCTTCCATTTTCCATATCCAATCGAATCACAACAATATGTACCAAAAGTTTGTTACAGTGCCACTCATCTGAAGAAAAACGACAAGTCCAAAGTATTTGAAGAACCCCAAATCCTATTTTTCACACATTATTAGCTACTTTCTATTCTGAAAATTAACAATGGCTACATTATCAAAACTTTACCACTTCTGGTCGATACATATATCTAGCTTCCCAAACTATATATCTTCCACAAATTCTTAAATTGTAAAACTAAATCCTTCCACAATGCAACAACGAACTACAAAACTCCAGACTTCGGCGAACTCCTTTTCTAACTTTGCGACAAGGTTACATCGCCTTACTATGATGCGTCTCGTCACTGGTAAAGCTTTAGAAAACTCCAGTACAAACACACTAAACATATCTACATGCCATGATTTCCTGTTGTTTCCACGTTAAAATGCCCCCTCGAAGGATTGGAAGCTACCACTGTACCAATTCCTGTATTCTCACTGGTTCAATACTTACTTTCTCTGAAGCAAATAATCCATTTCCTCTTGAAGGCCAATGTATTCTTCAACCAACTATGAGGAAATTAAAAAACTGTTTTAAGTCTTACTTAAAACACCTGAATAAACCCAACAGCAGTTTAAAGTATCAATACCTTTGGTGTTTTGTCATTCTTACCTACAGAACGATGACGAACGAGACTCGCCATGTCTAAGAAAGGACCCAAAATGAGATAATCGAATCTTTGTAGCCTAGTTAAAAGGAAATCCAAACGGAAACAAACTTTTTTACTCATAAGATTGCACTTGGTTCTAGTTCCATTATATGATTAGTTTAAGCTTAGTTGGATATACCCCATTACTTGTTCAACATAGTTTGCAGAGCTACCGTTACGTAAGTTCTACTTCATCATTTGTTGAACACGGTTTACAGAGACCTATACTTAAGTTAGTTTTATCTCATCACTTGTTCAACATGGCTTGTAGGGAGATACAGGCACGTTAGTTTCATCCCATCACTTGTTCAACATGGTTTGCAGAGAGCTATGGTTACGTTAGTTTAACTTCATTATTCGTTCAACATGGTTTGCAGAGAGTTACAGTTAAGTTAATTTAACTTCAACACTTGTTCAACACGGTTTTGAGAGAGCTATAGTCAAATTAGTTTTACTTCGTCACCTTTTCAACATTGCTCGGAGAGAGCTATAGTTAAGTTAGTTTTACTCCATCACTTGTTCAACACGGTTTGGAGAGAGCTATCGTTAAATTAGTTTCACTTCATCAATTTTTCAACATTGCTTAGAGAGAGAGCTATAGTTAAGTTAGTTTTACTTCATCACTTGTTCAACGTAATTTAGATAGAGCTATAATTAAGTCTGGAGAGAGCTTGTTTGGTTTGGAGAGAGCTATAGTTAAGTTAGTTTTACTTCATCACTTGTTCAACACGATTTAGAGAGAGCTATAGTTAAGTCTGGAGAGAGCTTGTTTGGTTTGGAGAGAGCTATAGTTAAGTTAGTTTTACTTTATGCTAGAAAAGCGCTACGTACTATTTGAAACATGCGAGCGTGTTGCAAAGCGCAGACTGTGAAATTAAAATAACCTAAATCATCCCTTAATAGTTATTTCTTCCTGTTAATAATTGTATCATGTAATAATGAAGATAACGTACGAGCTGTTTGGTTTTCATACTTATCCAACATGATGATCCCAAAGTAATAGGCATCATTGATAAATGGTGCTGATTGACATACGGAGAATGAACGGGTGCTCATTGAAAGGTATTTTATATGGCAGAACGAGTCAAGGTATTCTTATGTCAATAGGGAGCATTTCTCTGTTTTTGCCTGTCAACAAATTAATTCAAGAAATTTCCCTATTATCTGGCCTAGCAGATAAGTAGGGAAATTTCTTGAATTAAGTAGAAATAAAGCAAATTCTGATCCAAATTGGTAACAGGCAATATTAAAAGTTATTTTTAGCTGTACATTATTCATCGGAAAGATCTTTTGAACTAGAAAGAACTTTTCCACAAAGTATTTGAAAAATGGCAGCAGCTTGATGATCTGCTGTAATTGGATTGGGTCTGAATAACATTCCTGGTCACACCTCAACTGGTGAAGTAAAAAACCTTCTGGAACATAAAGTGGAAGAGAAAACCATATTCACTGTAGCACAGAACAGAATGTGGCAATAGTAAACAAGAAAGGCGTACAAACCTTCAGATGATTTTCATATATCACTAGGGACTCCTCTACATTAGGATCAGGTTTCACAGGCTGTAAATAAAATTGAAAATAAATGAGCACTCATGTTTATGAATGTTACTATTGCACAAAATAGCGAAACCATTTTGTATTTAAAGACTCTTCGTCTACCGCTACTCAGAGTCTAAACTTATCAAAATGAAAAACAAAGAGCAATGTCATTAAGAGAAGGCAACACTTGCTCAAAATCAAAACCGCATTGGCGTTACGCGTCATGAAAACGAGGTTATAAATGGGATAGATACAACTGCAGGGAGGAGAAAGACTGTCCTGTAGAAGGTAAATGTTTAACTACGGGTATAGTTATAATTAAGGTAACCGAGGCAGCAAAGGGTAGGAGAAGGTATACATCGGCTAGTGTAGTACTGAATTTAAGGAACGATTTAGAAACCATAATCACTCCTTTAACGATGTAGAATACATCCTTGAGACTAGGCTGTTTAAATGTATCTGGTATTTAAAGGAACGTATCATAAAGCACAAAATATGGTGGGCTATTATAGAACTTGATAAACCACACCATGGAGGCAGGCGTACATTTACCTTGTGCATTACCCAAAAGTATGCAGTTAAAACCCACTGATTAAAGAAACATATTGTACAGGCGTTCTGAGCTGGTCTCGAAGTGCCGGCACAGGAATCCTTTTGTAGTCAATAAATACAAGGCATATAGCACGACTTCTTAATTGCACGGTAAAGTAGATTGATTATAAATGTGATTGAATACATATGTAAAGAGAGATTGATTCATTGATTGGCAGATAGATAGATAGATAGATAGATAAAACCTAAAAATGCCTAGACACAAGCTTACTAGCTTTCGGTTAGCCTTGATAAAGGTATAATAACTTATCTCAGTGCTGACGATTGCCTGATTAAATATTAAAGTATGCCAATAGAAGTTTCTCATATCATCGTCAGCACGAAATAATGATTTGTTAGCTTTACATATATACCACAGAAACTTATAACAACTTTACAGTACTACAATAAGAGGACCCACCATTAAATCTGGCTCGAGGACCTGCCAAATAGCACTCCTGTCAGAATCTGCAATCGAGAAATTAGGTGAAACCACTGGAATTTGATGGTGCACAAACATTTAACTTGATAAAAAATCTTCTTATTCCACAAATTTATATCAATGAATATATCATTCTATCTGAAACGACAACAGAAAGAGCGAATGCCAAGGACAAACGCAAAGGTATAATGTCAAATGTAATGTAAACAGAATTAATGGAATGCGTGTGTGGACTGGCGAGAACAATTGATAGAGAAAGCATGAAATAATTCCACTATTTACATGTGGACGCGATAAGAAAAAAAGTATTCAAATGGTGTCATTATCTCTGTAACGTGCCTAACGATGATTTTCAAGCAAAGATTTTTTGAGGATTCGTCGCAGCCGTAGACTAAGAGAATGCAATGAAGCAGTTACAAAGACTGATTCTTAACAACTCTCTAGTTATCAAAAAAGGTCGAATCGATGTCAATGGTGTCAACTTCCAAAAAAGCCACTACATCTAGTGCTTAATCATGATCAGCAGTAAAGAGTGACCACTATTTACAAGAAATGAATACGATATCAAGAGGATTTATCGACAAGGCGAAATGTTAAAAAGATTAAATTCTTAACAACCATGTCTACCTATCAAGAGATGGTGATTTATTCTCTCTCTCCTTACATTAAGCGAACAAAGGTGCTGATAAGGCAATACCTTCCTCTATAAAAGACGATTAAACTAAAGTTGTGTAATTTGAATCCTGTAATAATGCCGGTTGGTCACCCTCTTCTGTAAAGATCATTTGTGCATCAAACAAACGTACACACACCTTAAATAAATAAAAGGTTACTGCCTCTGCCTGCATCATGGGACCACTCGCACTTGACGTCAATCGATGAGGGGATAAAAAGTTAACCATTTGATACATTTTGCAACCGAAAAGCTTGTAGTTGGCCTTGTAGCAATCTTACGTTCACATAAATAAATATTAATAATCGGTTGAACACTTTACAAATCAGCGGCTATGTCTGATTGGCTCAACCGTGACAATTAACGTAAATATGGTGCAGGTATCAACAAACGGGAGATGGGTGTTGTGGAAGTTGACTACGGTGGATAAGGAGGAGTGGGTTCCAGAAAGCCCTAAAATTGATAGATGTCAATTGTGAATCGTCCTTAGTAACTAAATAACCCTTCTTTGTATCTCAATGTAACAGGCACAATTCATCCGTTTCCTAAACAACATCCAACGAAGACAGGTACAAAGGTGGAAAATAACTGAAATTACTTAATCAGGGTGTACAAAAGCACGTGAAATAACGCACCTGATTTTACCCTCCTAAAAGTAACTTGCGGGTGAAGTGCTTCATCTCGAGTACTTCTCTGAGGTGCCGGATATGAGCCCATCCGCGAGAAGGGGAACCTCTGATGATTTCTCACTTCATCTTGCCTACTTAGGTAGCCAACTTCGTTATAAACGCTTGCCGGTCTGGATGTTACCGGTCCTACGGTATTAGGTACTCCTTGGATTCTCTCTATTAGTCTATTATCAATGTTCTCTGCTGAGCTCATGCAAACAGGACCATCTAAACGGTTTACTTGGCCAGATCGGCGAATGCGAGTACCTGTGGGTTGCACGAGGTTCATTCCAACATACTCAAATAATGGATCCTCGTTGGGTATCTCGTCTCCAAGATTATTCAACGGGTATCTGTTTGGTTGGTTAAGGTTGTACGTATCATCCTTATTGATGCCAACACCTGGGGCGATAACATTTGAATCTTCACCCCAAGCATTAATAGTACTAAGAGATTTGGTGTCCGAAGTATAATCACTACCAATTGGTCCACCTAGTTGGCCGGTCGAGTGCCGCTGAGTTAAAGGATTTTCAAACTTTGTTAAAATATTGGTAGCTCCATGGGAAGTTCTTGCAGTAACTGGAAATACATTTGCCGGGGGTACATCAGCGTCTGGTGGGCTAATGTTTGATATCGTATCATGTGCACTTGCCAAATGAGGTGTTTGGATGACTGATGAACTTGCCGGTGTTGACTCTTCAAGGTCTGTAATCTCAGGTCTTTGAACATTTAACGGTACCTTCGGTGGAATTGGCTGTCGAAACGAGCTGCTACTGCCATGTGAAGAGCCACTGAAATACCCCAAGGACATGGGGGACCCTGAATGGTGCGAAGTTTTTACACATCGCAAGGGGGGTGGAGTCATGCTCACATTACCTCTATCGGTACTCTTCCCTCCCCAGTCTCTTAAGTTCAATGACGTCAATTCTGGGTCGTATCTAAGGTCACCAAAAGCTCGTGGGAAACTCGGGGGTGCCTGCCGCGGCATTGGGGTCGCACTGTGTGAAAATGGATATGACTGGACTCCCAATCCAGTCGGCGGAGATTCAGGTTTGTTGGCATTTGTTGTAAGAGGAGCAAGCCCATGTGGTTTATGAAAGTGTGATATTGTGGGTGACTTTGCACGGTTTATGTGGGCATCGTTAGGGCTCTCGCCTACTATTGACAATGGTGACACTGGTTGGAACTGATTAACAACTGACGATGGTGGTCCCATCCTTATTCCAGTTTGTACTGATGGCACTGCAAACTGTGTTGGCAAGAGATTTTCCACCTGCGCTGGAACAGGATCGGTGTCCTTATCAAGTGGATTAAGGCCCGGTGTAACAATAGGTGGCATATCGCGAATGTCTGTATTATCAAGAACGTTTAGTATTTCGATGTTTGGTGACACAACACCACTTAATCCTGGTGTTAATGTAAACACAGTCGGTGTAGTTGGCAGGTGAATGCTTAGTGGGGTAATATAAGCAGCTTGTGAAATGTTTCTTCCTATAAGATCAGAAGGTGTTGCATTTACCCGTTCGTTTAAATCGTTTTCTCCCAACACCTCATTAGACGGCGAGGCGTCACCTAAGTCATTTATATTTTCTTCTGGGGGAGGGAATCGTCCAGGCTTATGCATGGTAAAAGGCAGAGGTTCTTTTAGCTCCTCTGCCCTTTCTTCTTCAATGTGCCTATTGTCGATCATTGTTGGTACTGGTGATACTGCTATTCGATGCCCTGGAGGAAAGTTACGCATGTCTAAAGCCAAAAGTGATGGCAAAGCGGAATCTTGAACTTCTTCTCGACTTTTCTTCTTAGTGACTCTTTCGACCTGGTTCACAAAAGGTAAATCAACAACAGCAGCCTGCAGTCCACTTGGCCTTTCTTCGGCCAAAGCCCTTCCTTCTACGTTTCCTACACTGTTCAGATCTTCATTGTGATCGTTTGGAAGTACAGCTATATTATCACTAATGTGAAGCTGATTCAAAGGCATCGCAACATCATGAGTGGCTATCGCCTGCTGTACACTCACTGGTACAGGAACCGGTTTGTCTAGATCGTTGCTTAAGATAGATGGCGATAGCACACACTTATCAGCATTCTTCGTGAACAGAGGATCGTGTTCTTTATCAAAGACCACGATGGGGCTTAAGGCTACGCACGTAACGGCAACAGGTTCATTGTCCATATCCTGTACTTGCTCATTACTTGGCGAAATTATTGCATGCTCATTCCATTCCTTGTAGCTCGCAAAACGCCCATCGTCTGTATTGAATGCGCTTCCCCCGTCCCGTGGAATGGAAGTACGCACCACCGAGGATTCACTGTAGCTTTCTCCCTCGAAACTGGAAATGCTGACGTCTGTACTTCCTGCAGCTGGATGGCGGCGTTGCTCAGATACCAGGCATACATCACCTCCAGAAACATACTGCGGAAGAAGGTGGATAAGTGGATTATAGTTGTAGGTGTACGACATCGAAAACCTTCCAATAAGAATAAATTAAAACTGTTACATCTGTAACTACTTTACATTCTTTACCCTAATAATTTCCCCTTCTTACCCTTGGAATTGTGATTACGTAGGTCGTACACGTCAAAGTTAACAAAAGAAAATTGAAAATGCAAACAATATACGGATGTAAAAGTAAGGAAGTGATATCAATACCCTCAAACGGGGCATCCTAGCAAAACCAAACCTCTCAAGTATACATGTAATACTCATTTGATAAACTGTTATCGTATTTCTTACATATGCCAAGAGCCAAGAGTACAATCTTTGCAGAGGCACGGGGGCTCAGGTTAATAAATACAGTTAATACAATCGAAAACAAAAAATTCATACTTTGCCATGATTATTTTAGTTTGTGTATTTCGACGTAACTATTTCTGTGCACTACGTATCGCTTGCCCTTTCCACCTCATACTTACAATTATATTATTTTCGTTGATGCACATCAAACACTGATATTCAAGTAGGAAGGGGGGTGGGGGGTGGGGTATTCATGAACTACTCCTTTAACACGACAAGACCTGCTGTGATAACAGTCAAGTTACTACTACATGACATCACAAGATAGCGTTTTAAGCTTGCTGCATAATCTTGGATGCACAATGAGCACGAGGACAACCCGCAAACATTATGAACTAACTTGAATATGGGGATACGTGCTCTTATTCACGTCAATAAAGATCACCCTCACTGATTAACGGTAAGCACTATAGCCTTCTCCTAAGTCACAAAACATAGAAATATAACAATCTTTGTTAGTAAATATAAAATGAACTACTATTACACGGTCCAACTATAAAGGCACTGAGGCAGTTTCAGTACAAACTATCTACAAGCTATTGTTAATAAAATGGATTTAAAAAGGCGTTTCCAGTTACTGAAATCCAATAGTGAGAAGTCACAAGTACTAACTGTTCTGTTAGAAAGTGAAAAATCGTTTTCCCGGATGAACTTATCATGCAAAAAAGTAATGAATATAGCTAAATACTTCTTTGGTAATTAGGGAGATGAAAAAAATGCTACGTCTTTTTGTACAAGGGCAGATCGCTCAAGAACCTATATATTCTAAACCTGTCTTCCTGATACTTTGGAATAATCTGCAATATGTCAAGAAACAATTATCCAACAAAAACACGTCAAATATTAGCAGCTGCGCCGATCAAACACTTCGTAGTGCAACTCAAGAGAAAGAATGCTCATGAAATGAAGACACCTATATGTTTTGTTTAAGCAATTGATGAAAATTTAGAGGGAATTCAAACGTTCTGTTGCCAGAGCCATCAACGATATGCTTTATTCAGTATTATGTCTTCTAACCAACTTTGCTCATCCACAGTAAGGCTTGGTGTTTCGTCTTGTAGCTATTTTGCCTATTTGTGCCCTTCCTGCTTGTTTCTTCCACTGTATCTGCTTCTCTTGACTGATTGCCGCTTTTCCTATTGCTTTAATTTTTGTAGCTACAGGTTTTATGTCCCAAAAAAACCAACCCCTCCTCATAGTCGGTGTGGGAGTGGCAACAGACC
>JAAAKL020012924.1:0-12750 GCA_010016065.2 Carybdea cf. marsupialis auct. non (Linnaeus, 1758)
CATGTCAAAATTCCCAAGTTGCACATTTGATCAATATTTTTCAATGTTCTCTAATGAGCGATTTGAGACTGCCATGGCCCTTAGGGACACCAGAGGATTGTTGTGTGTTAATTTCAGCTTGATTTGAGCACTTTTTGTCTTGCAGGTCGAAGTTACCAATGTTTTCTATGCTTTCTAATTTGCAACTAGTGACCAACATTGGTCATGTTGCCCTAACTGTAAATTTAACCCTGATTCTAACCCTACTGGTTGACAAGGCCGTTGATGACTATGTATTGTACCTTTATTCAGTTTTACTTTCTCTTTTTACGATTACGTTTACGATTGTTATTTATCGCTGACTACTTCAATGATGTTGATGATGCGACAATTTAACTTTCAGAGTGTGTTGATAGTTTTCTGATAGAATATGAATGACATTATCTAAACTTTTGAGGATAAAATAGAGAAGGTATAAAGCATGTAAGAGCGAAAATGTTGCAAGAAACGAGCTGGGTAAAATTGAATTGCTGATATTTCTCACACGTTTTGCTCACTACAAGATCATAAAATCACAGTCATTACATAATCTTCTTTTGGAACAGTTCTTGATCTTTGTGGATCTTTAGTCTCCCTTAAATGGAGTATGATGTGGCATTCTTGTGATTTCATAAGAGACGTGGGTAATTATGTGAATTAGTGAATCAATTCCCCCCTTTTGATGTGATGCTTGAAATCATTTCTACAATACCGTCTTTTATCTTCTTCATCTGATAATATAATTGAGATTTAAAAATGTGATTATTAATTGTAATGTAAGAGATTAGAAGCAAAAAAGTGCAAAGAAACAAAACTGAAATCTTGTGACGTATATAGTGTTTTTCTACAAATTTCGGGGTACTGAAAGCTAAGTAGAAAAGGCGTGGAATCTACCTTTCAATCCTGAATAAACAGATACTTCAAAGCATTCTTTACAACTGATTTAACACTACTGCCCACATAAATATTCTTGCTTTCTTCAAGTTACTTTACAAATGACAAATATTTAATGCGTCATTTTAAACCGCACATTTATGATAACAACAAAAATTTCTTCTCCTCGAAATAAAGTTACACTGATTGCGATCCAGTTTCATGTCCAAGTTGAACCAACGTGCTTTCTTTGTATTCTTGTTACAGAAAAAACATAAATTCTTGCTTTAGCAATATATTAGCGATCTCCTGTGTCAAACCTTCTTCAGTGTTTCTTCCTGTACGGGTTTCTAAAATCCTCAATTTTAGCCAAAATTTTTGCATAAGTACACGGTCTACAAGAAACCATTATTGCCTATTACGATCACAAGGAGGGAAGCTAACAGAACCTAATACAAAAAGTTTGCTGGTTGTGCAAAAGAATAAAACTGCATGAAACAGCGTAAACATTTTGTTACAATCTATAGCATCACAAGGAAGACACAATCCACGCCAAAGTTGATTAGTGAATTGAAAGAAATATATTATCATTCCATGAACTCTGAAAGATTAACAACGGCTGATTCTATAATACAAATGATACATATTATAACCGAACCCACTAGACTTGCTCTAAGTCTTCATCAAACATCTAAGCCTGATTACAAAAACAAAGAGGAAATGTGTCATGGGATGTTGGATAAAGAATATTATTTCAACACATTTTAGTACTGAAAAGCTTGTCGTTTCATGATTGTGATATTTTGAAGAAAAGATTATTCGAAGCTCTGAAGTGGTTGCATTGTAGTTGCACCGAGTAGAAAATATGATGTGGCCGACTCGAAAGTTGTCAATCACAAATACAAGATTGTTGGCTCGGCTTTAGGCTTTACCGGCTTGTGTGCTATCATTTACTCGCTACAGAAAATAGCAATAACGGCTACAAATAAAATATACAGAAGATCTGATTAAAAACTGTTTCGATCTACAATTTCTATGCGCAGAGAAACAAGTCCAAGCAGAGAAGCCAAAATGTAAGCAGTTACTAACTTAGTGCTGTCCCTATTCTGCAATAGTACGTTCAACAAAGCTTGAATGCAACAGAACAAGAAACATCAACCAATCAATACTGAGATTAAATCAATGCTGCAGAAACGAGATCCCAGTCAAAAAGGCAAAATGGTATTCACCGACGATGTGATCGATCGTGGAGGGTGAACTCGGAAACCCAAGCAATCTTGTAGTTTAACATATTTTTATACCTTGTTGGACCTTTTGACGCTGATCCTTATTCCGCCACCCCGAAAATTAGGTTATTCGCCATTTGGGGCAGCATTTAACGCTGAGCTATATTTGACAAAGGAACAAAGAGAAAAAACGCTCCAATCGCCACCACATATTGATCTCAACAGACAGATTACGGCGACATTTTGCATATCAATGTCGGGAGAATTTTTACCTATGCAGGTTGCCTATGGAGGGTTGACTGACCGAAGCCATCCAAATGGGAAATTTCCCCGAGTCATTTCATGTCACCCACTTTGCCAATCATTGACCAAATGAGCAGATCCTGATTGAGTAGTTGGAAAAGGTTGTATTTCCTATGTTCACTATAAACATGCAGAACTAAAGCTGAAAGAGAATGCAACTAGAACACTTGATCTTTGACGTGTTCAAGCATTAAACGACTCCTGCTGTTGAAGAGACCATGCCAAGACACAACTGCCTCATCGTCCGTGTCCTAAAGAATCATATCAATTTGTGTAAGTCCCTGAACATTTCCGTCCACAAAAGTGCAAAATGCTTGATCGCGGATAGATATGAAAATTGGCATGCCAACCAAGCCTTGCAGCAGTTAAAGAGAGGTGTGGAGCCCCACGACATCACGGTTAATATGCATTTGTCAAATATCATACATCTACATGCAAAGTGGTTCATTGCGACGTGCAATCGTCTTAAGCCGTTGAAGAGTCTCATTGTTTCCGGTTTCAGAAAATCTGGAATAAACGACGCAGTGCAACTGGCACAATCTCTCGTGCTACTCTCGTTCAATCCTTTTCTGGAGATTGATATTGTCTATTGAACTTCAGAACGGACTTTGTACTACAGTACTGAGCAACTTAATATGATCGTAGAAATACTCTGTTGGATTTGATTTAATCACGTTTTATTGCTGGCGTACAAATCATTGTACCTTTCTCTCTTAACCATCCAGCACACCTGTCATTAACATCTTAATAAGCCTTGTTTGATAACTTTTAGAAATGTAAAAGGGAATTGGGAGCGTAAAATCTTTCCAGGATAAACCACGGGGGGCGTATATGAGCAAATTTGAAATAACGCCGCTTTCAATCAAAACTCGCAATTTTTTCGGCCCTTTTAAAGCCGGTCCTTATTTCACCGGTCGTCAACATTTAACGCCATTTAGACGGTCGGAGTAAAAAGGGCCAACAAGGTAGCGCACGCAGTACGAGTTATACTCACAAAGATCTGACACAATTTTAGCCAATGAGATAAATGCACTGCTATTCTTACAACTCCTGGATGGCACATGCTATCACGAGGATATTCAAATGTGACGATCCTTGTGCGATGTCACGAGATATCACAACGTAAAGATAAGAGATGCCAGGTAACTTTACGATTTTGTAAACAATAACTAATAATGTGCATAGTCACAATAAGACATTGTAGTATTTATGTCTAGTTGAGATGATCGATACCAGCAGGAGGTTTTTGTACTTTGAAATTGCTGAAGCTAACCATCTCGGCCAGATATACTGTATATAATATATTACTCTCTGGTTTTAGACTAACATTAAAATCAATAATGAATCGAACGTTTCGTCGAAGTGAAAATAAAAAAATACTGAAATGAGGACAAGCTGACTCTTGCTGAACTAGCGGAGAGTTGCAAGAAGGAATCCGAAGCAGAAGTGGAACGAAACAAGGGAAGATAAAGTAAGACAAAAAGAAAAAAACATGTCCAAATCACCGGATATATTGCCAAAGTAGTCCGTACATTTTATTCTGATTTAGCTGACGTCCAAAATGACACCCAGTTTTTGTAAGTGCAATCAAATCAGCTTCCCGTGCATATAATGATTTGAATATCTTACGAAATCCTTCTTCTTGTCCACCAACGAAAGTAAGAGCTATGGCCAAAGATAGAAAAACAAAAGCTCCAGAAGTAGGGCAAGCACTGTTTTCTTGGTTCGTTGATGTAAGAGAAGTACTTAAAGGACGTCTTCCCCAGCGCCTCTTTAAACTGAAGACAATCAATTGTATGAGGATTGGCTGGAACTGAATCCAGTGCCAGAAAAGGAGAAAATAAAGTTTAGAAACTGTTGGATCAAGGACTGGGAAGTTAAGTTTGGAGTTAGTTTAAAAAAGCCTAACAAATGATTTTCGATCACGAAAACTGATATTAGTGAACGCCTTTAGGATGATCTAAATCACATTTGCACAATTAGACATTTCTTCATTGAAAAGTATCCCCCAATTATCAACGGGGATCAAATGCTGCGTCATCGTAACGAGAGCTCTAATTAAAAAACACTTGCCTTTAAAGAAGAGGACACATTTGTTAAAAAATATCACATGCAAGTTTACAGTCAAGAGAACATAGAATTTCCGAGTTTGTGTTTAAAGGTAAAAGCACACGAACTAAAGCACAAGCTGGCGGCCCGCCTGTGGCCTCAGTGCGGCCCCTAGAACATTTATCAATTACATTTTGTCATCCCAAAAATCGAACATAAAAAATCGGTGGTAATCACACCTTTGTCCGATAGGGCGCGCTTCCAATTCAAACAATTAGGGGGGCTGAGCCTTGTCGAGTGTTCAGCTATGAAGAATTGGTGAGAGCTATGGCCTCTACAAAGAAGAGAAAACTTGACCAAGAAAATCGAACTTTTCAGTCAAGATGGGAAGAAGATTATTTATTCATCGAGTTCAAAGGCAAGCCAATGTGCCTGGTTTGCTTAGAAGCCATGGCAGTCATGAAAGACTTCAATTTAAGTCGCCACTACAACACCTTGCACAAAGTTAAATATGAGAAATACACCGGAGCTGCAAGGGCCGCTATCGTAACCGACTTGAAACCAAAAGTAAACCAACAGCAGCAACTTTTCACCAGAACAACAACGACACAGGAGTCGGCTCTCAAAGCCTCATGCTGTTTCGCTCGAGCTTGCCAAGGCAAAAAAGCCATTGGGGAACTTGTGAAAGGATGTGCCATAGAAATGGCTTACAAAAAATGTTGTTATTTAAAATTCTACTGTGACTTCTCTCGTATTTGATTAGTTGAAGAGCGTGGTCATGTGGCCCCCTGATGATGGTGGTGAAAAAATCTGGCCCTCTTTATTATAGAAGTTGCCCATCCCTGTGCTATAGTAATTTGTTCTCAAGGTCCATTTTATTTAATTAGTCAAAATGTCTGTTAAGGCTCAATAAGTAATCGTATGATGTTTATAATCCCAGTAAGCTTCCTGGCGTGGTATGTTTGCAGTTTTGGGTCTCCAATGAAGTCAGTATAGGCCCTATTCAATACAGGTAAATGAGCAGCTGACTCAAATACTTCCATTGATCTCTTGTTGAATTGGAGGGGATATTTTTTGTTAGCTTCAGTAAATGAAAGACTAAATATTTGCCCTATAGGTCTATCATTAAAGGAACGTATTATCTGTTGTATTACATGTTATTCACATTCTTGTCAGTGGCGGTTTTAGGGTGTAGCAGATAGGGCGTAGCCATGGGCTCCGCCTTCAAGATGGGTACCGCCCTTTCAACTTTCAGTTATAACGTCGATTTCTCCCTTTTCAAAAAGATTTTTCAGTAATTTTCTATTTCTCAATGTATACACACGCTGAACTTCATATAAAATTATTGTACACGATTGGCACTGTGAAAGCCCCATATTATGTGAGCTATATGTGATGAGCAGATATTGACAATAATACTTTTCTTTAATAGGGCCCACGTCGGAAAAGTGCTCCTGATTGTCGTAGCTAAGTTTTGTGGGTTTGAAAGTTACTTTTTCCAGTGGCTCTCCCAAGTTTACTCTAAATCAGTATCAACTCACTCCTGTTAAATAACCCTGGTATAGTGCTTTTACTTTCCGATAAGCAAGTCAAACCTTCGAGAATCGATACAAGCCCAAGTCACATAACTGCGATTATACACATTATACCAAGTTGTTCTCAGATATTGGCTAGAACCACTGCCCATTTAGGAGTTTTGCTACAAGGTTTTTAAAAAATTCCTTCAAGTTTAATACGGTGCTTAAATGTAACCAGGTACTGATCGAGTTGCTGATCACATTAGATTCTCGAATTCAAGAAAGGTACAGCAAAGTGCGATTTTATGAAGCTATTGACTTACTTCCCTATAAATTAAGAGTAGATGTTAATTTACGAGAATATCAGGCATTTGAAAATGCAGAGGAGGTTTCATACGAATCTGTTTCAAGAGCGGTCTTGCATTATATATGCAAAATCACTGTACATGGTAGCATTCAAGAAAGAAGTGTTTGTACTAGAGTAGCTCCGAAACCTCAAGTGTAAATTCAAAACTTTATGTAGAAGCGGAGTTATGAGGGCCAGCGGGGAAGCAGAAGTTGTGATAACATATCGTCCCAAAGGGTCAGCAGAAGTAAGCTGTACAATCTTGAACTGCTAACTGTTAGAGCACCAGAAGATTGCTGTGACTCGTTTGCAACTGGTGGAAGTACTGAGTAGAAGGTGGTTACAGTGCTTTGGGCATGTAGCGTCAAATGAAGCCGTATGATGATGAGCGTCAGCATTTTCTCTACAAATGTACCCGGTCCCTATACTTTTCAAGCCATGTCACTGCTGTGTTAGAAACCTGCTTTTGAGATGCAGGCTCCATTCCAACACTCAGTTGATTCTTTTTAGGTGGATAAAGAGATGCATTATTCCTTTTACTTGCATGTTTATACTCCGGATTTTTCGAGCCTTTACAGTTCAAGAAACGTACTTGTTGCCTACACACGTGTTTTGTCTCATGTCATTCACTACAAGCATTGTTACTAGTCAATTGCAAACTGAGATCACAATAGGGTTAGAGAGATGCAGACCGGGAATCTTGGTAGTGGGACAACACTTAATCGTCAAATATCCTGGTTTCCCTGTGATCTAGATATTAACTATATTGTTTCAAGCAACAGGACATTTCAACAATAACCCATTCAGTATAGTATAAATATTATGGAGAATTTATACAACGATCAATTGAACAACGATGCATAACATAAGCATAACATCCCTTTTGATCTTCTACTTGGTTTCCTTAATTTGATTGCGTAATCTTTGCTTGATACTGGCCGTTTTGTTTACCACTAAATCCTCCTACTTCCTCCAGTTTTTTCTGGGTCTTTTTAGTATAAGGATCGGGACGCCAGTTTCTTATCTTCTTATCTTCGGTATATGCAAGTGATGAACTAACTACTGAGTGCCCAAGATAGGGCGTTTCACCAACAGAATGGGCGTGGCAGTAAAACGCATAAGGTCTAAGCCCCGGGACTCCAGAAAATACATACGAATAAAGCAAAAATTTTGACTATCTGTCACAGTGTCTTCGTAGTTTCCCTTTTTGTTCAAACAGCTCTCATACATCTCGTACTAAAACTGATTACAGTATATTGCATTTTGCGAAGGACCAGGACTTGCGGTTTTCCAAAGCAGGTCTACGTCATTCCTTTAAGGAATTATTAACATGCCACGAAGTTTGATCGAAATATAGAAGTTTTACCATTTGGGGATGTCGAACTGCAGAGAGCCATTGTAAAGGCAGCTCTCGTAGACTAAAATTTTAGCAGCGCTTATGTTTTCAAACGAACGGATTGTAAGCAAATAAGATGTTAGGAGTACTACAAAAAGGTTTTTTTGTATCTTTAAGAAGATTTTGGAAGCATTTCCTCCAAACGCCTCCCAAAGCTCCCATCCTGCAACCCATTAAAGGTTTAATGACGATAGCTTTTCCATGAGTAATGAAATTTGAATGTGATGTGGTGCAGCCCTTCATGTGCCTCAGTACCTCTAGTTATTTCGGTGACTTACTTGGACTTCATTGGCAGAAATGATGGCAAGCCAAAAAAACTTATCTATTCACGAGATTTTGTTCTCTGAAAACGTGGCTGCTAAGTCTTTGGGATTAAATGTCGTGTGCCAGTATGGTTGTATGCTACGGATAGTTGAGTCTGAAAAAGTTCGGCATTTATCTATATTTAAATCGTTTTGGCTTAATGTAAAAGGACAGAATTACCACGTTCTGCCCCAGAACTGGTGAAAGCACAGGCAAAAGACGGTAACTTATTCCTTAAGAACAAGATTACTTAAACACAGCCTATTTCTAACATATATGAGTTTGTTTACTATATAGTCAAATTTTGTAGGGAAGAATCCGTACAGTTTTGAATTTTTTATTAATGGCAAGTAAACTGGCTGCTTTGAATGGCCACAACGTGTTGTTTTTGATGCCGTTTTTCATCCAGTGATTCTCCACGTAATATATTTCTGCACCCCCTCTACCCCCATTGACTGCTCCAATGCTTGGGTCAGGATTATGCCTTAACAGATATGCTGTCATCATCTAGCTGTTGGCAAGGTTCAGAATATAGAAGATAGTAAAAGATACACGTACCTGAAGTTTCCTCTGCGCTGCTTTATCTCCATTAAGTACTTTAAAGACCTTTTTGGCGGCAATGTTCGTAACACTCGACGAAATTCACGTACAAGGAAATTTAATCTTGCTTATTTAGTGACCTATTGTATTATTTCTTGAACAGAGTAACGAATGGGTTCTCTTACAACGCTAGGTAACTGCATTCTTTTGCTAAAGTAATGAGTAGAGCACGGATTCTTTCAAATATCGACCGGCGACCATCCCTTACTAATGTTTTGTAGTGAGTAAAATTACAGCAACTGTTTTTAGTGGAGAAGACTCGATTAACTCAGTTTGAAGTGAGTGTGCTCACCCGGCGTAACAAGGTAGGAATCGAGTCTGTTGTCTGTTGCGAGAAGTTTGGAATTTTATCAGTGATAGTTGGCACGGGCTTAGAGTCAAGTTAGAAAAGCAAATTTGCTAATAATACGCTGCCCCCAATTGTCTGTAATCAGGTAAGTAAGAGAATACATTTCTTTCAAGCAAGAATTTAAGGCATTGCCTCTTGTCTGATTGTCTGTTTGTCGCTTCTGATGAATTGTTGCAATGTATGCAAGGTGGCAATTTCGCTATTAGGCTCTTTACAAGTTTGATATGTATCGTCGTCTTAGCTCTTCACAGAGCATTGGGAAACTGCCTTTTTTGTAAAGAAATTCTTTTATTTTTGAAAAGATGGACAAGATAGCTTTAGATGGCAACAGACCATTAAATTGGACAGGGGAGGGGCATTTTTAAACATGTTTCGGCTTGTCGGTTGAAGCCATTATCTAAATGGTTGCAACTTGTGTGTGAGCAGAGAAAGAGACACTCCCGTTGCCAACATCTATGTCTTTTTGTTACATCTGGGAGAGCATGTTATTAGATATATGACACTTTTTTTCAATAGGTTTCCCTAGTCCCGTGTACGGGGTGGCCTGACCTCGAAAATAGCGGAGGTTTTCCCATTTGTTACTCCGTCGTGCATAATGTTATCAATCTTCATTTTGGTATCTGCACTTCATCAGCTGACATATGACGAATACACACACACACACACACACACACACACACACACACACGCACACTCGCACAAACACACACATATCTATGTATGTATGTATTTATGTATTTATGTATGTATCTACGTATCTATGTATAGATAGATATATAGGTAAATCAAGAAATAAATATGATGTGAAAAACGACAAGGGACTTCGAGTAATCCTCTTTTTTATTTATTTTAAGCAATAGCGCTTTTTGTGTCTGCAATTCTTCAGTTGCTTGATGTTACTTTTACTGTTAAGTAAGCGTTGAGCTTCATACAATTTTTATATCAATCTACAGGTATATCATGACATATTATAAATCATATCATATCATGTCATATCTAAATTCCTCCTAAAGTCATTCGTTTCACTACTTTTTCTTCAGTTGCAGCTGACGCCTGCATGTTTCATCATTTTGTGATATAACTGTAGGAAATGTATGTATGCACTTCGCAAATACAACCTCCTCAGTTCAATATGTAAATATGATTATAACATCGCGAAAGAGGGTGTGGCTAACTATCGCACCGTGACTGACATGTTCGAGTTTAATTTGCAGTTATAAAAAAGCTGTTTAGTAAGTGTTTCAAAGTGTGCCCAGCATTGATTGTTTCGAATGGATAATAAAATCAGTAATAGATGAATGCCCTTTTATTGTCACTGCATTGTACTGTATACAGACGGAAAGAGACGGCTTTTATTAGAAGGGAATTTCCGTATTTTGATCAAAGATGGCATTTTGATTTTTAGGTAAACATGAAATATAATAATGGCGAAATGTGAGATGGAGTGGAGAACGTTCGGGATTCTCAGTGAACATTCTGTGCGATGGTTTTTTAGCGATTCATTCATGATAATTGATTATGTGTAGATTTAGAATATTACAGTGGGTTTCTGTTTTGCAACGTAAATGGAGAATATCTAACGACGGGGAAAGAGTTTGTATCACATTGAGCGAGATGTTAATTTTTGATTCAATTGAGAATTTGCAC
Organism: Carybdea cf. marsupialis auct. non (Linnaeus, 1758); assembly: GCA_010016065.2. Classification (NCBI taxonomy): domain Eukaryota; kingdom Metazoa; phylum Cnidaria; class Cubozoa; order Carybdeida; family Carybdeidae; genus Carybdea; species Carybdea cf. marsupialis auct. non (Linnaeus, 1758). The sequence goes on from JAAAKL020012924.1 coordinate 10,628, forward strand.
GGAATCAACTAGAAGTTGTACTTTAGCCAGATTTCAGAACAGAGAAGGGGCAGGGGATATGATTGGCGCTTCTATAGTTGATAAGATACATTTGCGCATGCGTCTGAAAATACTCTACAGAACAGGCTAGTGATTTTCTTAAAGACTATTTGTATGTACCAGCGCTGCCCGGGAAGCTTAGGCCTGCAAATATTGTTGTCTGTATGTTTAGAAATGCTGCGGTGAAAACTTACAAAACAACTTACAGGCATTGCTCTGCCCTTTCTCTCTCAGACTTTCAATGAACTTGGAAGTCTTTAGTGAGATGGGGATAGCTATGCATGAGTTCTTGTCAAAGGACACTAGCTTGGAATACGCAGATAAGACGTTTCTAATGCAATTTGTACACAATAGATAAGTACATTCCTGCATGCAGATTACACTTGGAATACGCTCATAAGACGGTTCTAATGAAGTTTGCACACAATAGATATATGAACATTGCAACGTTCAGATTACACTTGGAATACGCTTATAACTCACATCCGGGAAGTCTGGGGAAGCACTTTTACTCACTTTTTGCCTCTAGCAGCCTTTGGGGCTGTAAACCCGCTAATAACCTGCCCCAGGTCCAGGAGAGTGTCCATACAAAGTTTCATAATGATGAACGAAGTGGTATTTGCCGCCTATTCCGCTTACACACTGACACGTTCTCGTTCATTATATTAGATTAGGTGTGCAAAAAGTTGAGTCTTGAGTCTCAACTCTTTGAGATATATGACATAAAAATCCGGAGCCAAGCTACGTTAAAAATAGGCATGAAACAAACAAAACTCTGGTTTCAAGAAAACAGTTATGTGGTTGTAAATTGTCTCAAAATATGTTAAATAGGTTTGGAACAAGGTTTGGAAACCACTTTCGGCAATTGTAAAACTATCGACGAAGCTTTCCTATGTCTTCATATATGCAATTTTGCGAAACTTCTCTTAAGCAGTGACTCATGGTTTCGCGGGCTACGCGAAAGCGTCAAAACCGTGATTGTTTGTGATTTAGCTGCAGTTACGAACAAGCTTCACCGACGTCTATTAAGCGATGTGCAGTGATGCGTGTGGTGTGCGTCATAGTTGCTGGTTGACTGCAGCCTTTCTTAGGATTCATGATAAAATAGAGACATGATCAGAAAGTCGACGGTTACGACAAGCCGTGGTATTTTGATGTTAGCGACGAATTAAGGTTCCACTATTGGTTAGCTGAGGTACAGCGACTGACAATTTGTAAGTAGGTTAATCCTTTTCAGGATATTTAAGACTAAAGCGTTTCATATCATTTCCTTGCTGTGGTAGGCTGGAAGAAGTGCAATTTTTGTGTTAATAGTCTCTTTCGTCAGCGATTGGTCAGGTCAGACGTCCTTGTCGTAACGATGAAAAGAATGTACAGTATTGCTCGCTTGCTTGGTGTGACATTTAATGACGAGGACGACGATGCTGATAATAATGATGATGATAGTAAGGACGATCATGGCCATTATAGTGATGATGATAATGATAGTGAGGACGATGATGGGTCTGATTGTGATGATGAAAGTGATGATGTTGATCATAGGGCGATAATGTTGTTATGATGATTATAGTGGTGATGATAATGTTCCTAGTGGTGGTGATAGAAGACGGCAATGATGAAATTGATTATTTTAGTGATGATAATAATGATATTTATGTCGACAAGGATGATGGCATGGGTGACAGTAGTGAGAATAGGCTGTGATAATTCCTATACTGAGGATGTGGATCATACCTATGATGATGTCGTGGATGATTCCTATGATGAGGGCGTGGATCATACCTATGATGAGGGCGTGGATGATTCCTATGATGAGGGCGTGGATGATTCCTATGATGAGGGTGTGGATCACACCTACGATAATGGCGAGGATGAGTCCTGTGATGAGTGCGTGGATGATTGTCGTTGATGATTCCTATTATAAGGTCGTGGATGAGTCCAGTGATGAGGGTGTTTATCATACCTATGATGATGGGGTGGATGATTCCTATGATGAGGGTGTGGATCATACCTATGATGATGGCGTGGATGAGTCCAATGATGAGGGTGTGGATCATACCTATGATGATAGGGTGGATGATTCC
>JAAAKL020012925.1:0-12750 GCA_010016065.2 Carybdea cf. marsupialis auct. non (Linnaeus, 1758)
CAGTACTCGTGACTACACTTTTTCGTAGTTGGAAACAATAGGAAGCTCGATCCAGTCTTTTTTAGAGATCAGTGGTTGTATGACATACTGTAGATTACATTGTTTTGACTTTCAAGGGTGGGGGGTGGCTGCGGTAATTTAGTAGTACGGGGCTTGCTCTAATTAAGCAGAGATTGGGTTTCCGTGTCCTGGCTATTGTGGTCAAAGATATTCTCTGTCCTTTCTAAACTGTGCCATCCACCCTTTTAAAAAGAAAATATTTTAATGCTTGTTGGGCCAGAAAAAAACCGTTGCGCTTTCCAAGCAGAGTAACCCACAAGGCCTGGTTCCATTCATGTCAGAGAGGTTTCCCATGAGTATACAGCTATTCTCATACTTCTTAAACCAGTATTTTCCACAGTATTTTCCGCACCTTTGTATTTGTTAACATTTAGTAGTTGTTTACTTACTGTTTATTTTTTATACTTAGGTATACTTAACTTCATGTATTCGGGCACTGACGTTGCTGCAATTATCATGACGTTTTGCTCAGCCAGGGTTTCCAGTTAGGTTTCGTCGTTTTAAAGGGCATTTAAGTACAGTAATGGTGTGGGAATGCCCATCTATGTGACATCAATAATGAATGTTATCTGTTACTTTTCTTTTCAGGTTTTTGTGGCTTTGCTATCAAATCTTCTATGGTATGGTAAATCTGAAAATTGGGTTGAGGAAGAAATTTGTGTTACAGTTTCGGGCGTCGCTGTCTTTTTGCGACTTTTCCTAAATTCAGCTGAAACGAGAAAGGGATTTTATTGGTTTCTAAACATTGCCCCAGTTATGATCGACCTAATGATTTTACTGTTTGTTATTATGTAAGTATTTTCTTCATGTTTGAGCTTGTCCTTTGTGTCTACTCGGGTTTGAGAGAACTGTAAAGTTAGGTACTGCCTTGTTGTTGGGCTTGCTCTTTCTACATTTATTTCATTTGTTTGTTTCTTTACTTGTAAGGGGGTGGGGGTTAGTTTGGGGCATTTCATTCTTTCTTTTTATTGCGTTTTCCTTGTCATCGCAAGTCATTCGTACCTTAGTTATTGTTCTGTCACAATATTTGGTAATCCTTTGCGTCTTTATGGAGAAGGGGGGTTTCTTTTGTCGTTCGCTTTGTCTTGTTTTTTTTATCTCACTGTTGTATTACTAGTAATTTTGTTATTGTAATTATTATTATATTGGTATTATTATGATTACTAAGGGAAAATAAGGAAATGGCTACTCTTTACATTTGTTAAAATGGTATCGTTTACTACAAGTCCTATAAGCCTCTGTCTTTGACCGTACATTGATGAAATTCGATAGTGAAGTTAATAATAGTAATAAAAAGAGTTCTCTTACTTGATGCACCCCCTTCCCCAGAGAGCCTCACTACTTTGTTACCAAGCAGCTTACCCCAAGACTCTCTGTCATAGTCACGTTGCCCTGCAAATGAGTAATCAGAGCCTACAGCATCCTTCAAGTGATCAGATTATCACTTTAGTGTCCCCCTTTTGGTCTCCTTTTGTAAAATTTCCCCTTAAACGCTAAAGGTAAGTAGCTTTTTTCCTAATCGAGGGAGAGGGGTGTGGTCTGTAAAAGAGTGCTTGTATACGTTAGAGGTATGTTGTGCAACTTTAGAGTATTAATTATTTATTATATATGATTATTTACTAATTATTATGTTATTTTTAAGTTTTGAATGCGGTGAGTAACAGAAGATGACTTTTATTTGAAAATCAAAAAAATGATATTCAACCGAAATTCCTTCAACATGTTGTAGCGTACCTGTACCTGTAAAAACATTTCCTTGTCTTCATTGAAGTGTTCATGGCATTTACGTCTGCCCTTGTCTAGAAGTAATGATTATTTAATGGGCAGTTTGTTGTTTCTTATACTTTCAGATACTCTACCACATCCTGAGTGTATAAGTAGCTAATTCTCCGAATATTTGCACCTTCCATAGTTACAGTGCCTTCAATAAATGTAGCTCTTAACAACATGGCATATCTTAGAATTGGGATTTCAGGGATTTTATCGAATATTAAAATTCCAAACTCCAAAGTTAATCAAAGGATAGCATTTCCTACTCAGACAAAGTGCTCATACAATTGTGAAGAGCATAAACATCATGATAGAAAACTATTCATTTGGTCAGTGGCGTATCAGTCGGTCAACCTGCCCATCAGTTAATCAGTCCGCCAATTTATTAATTAACCTTTCCAACAGTCAACCATTCCATCTGTCAACCGTTCCATAAGTCAACCATTCCATCAGTCAGCCATTCCATCAGTCAACCATTCCATCTGTCAACCATTCCATCCGTCAACCATTGCATCAGTCAACCATTGCATCAGTCAACCATTGTATCAGTCAACCATTCCATCTGTCAACCATTCCATCAGTCAACCATTGCATCAGTCAACCATTGCATCAGTCAACCATTGCATCAGTCAACCATTGCATCTGTCAACCATTCCATCAGTCAACCATTGCATCTGCCAACCATTGCATCAGTCAACCATTCCATCCGTCAACCATTGCATCCGTCAACCATTGCATCAGTCAACCATTGCATCCGTCAACCATTGCATCAGTCAACCATTGCATCAGTCAACCATTCCATCAGTCAACCATTCCAGCAGTTGACCATTCCATCAGTCAACCATTCCATCAGTCAGCCATTCCATCTGTCAACCATTGCATCAGTCAACCATTCCATAAGTCAACCATTGCATCAGTCAACCATTGCATCTGTCAACCATTGCATCAGTCAACCATTCCATCAGTTGACCATTTCATCAGTCAACCATTCCATCCGTCAACCATTCCATCAGTCAACCATTTCGTCAGTCAACCATTGCATCAGTCAAACATTCCATCAGTCAACCAAAGGAACAGTCTATCATTTTGGCCTTCTCTTCCAATGAATTTCTTTTGTTGCGTCGCAGGTACCTATTATCGGCCATTGGCATGGAATTGTTTCACGAGTTCGAAGCACCAAAGAAACACATTTACCCCAATTACTGCGGTCTCGGCTTCAAGACCTTCTTTTGCTCATTCCTTGCTCAGTTTCAGATGATGACAACCAGCAATTGGCATGAAATTATGAATATGGTAAGTTATAGTACGTGCTATTGTTTTGCCGTCATCTGTCATTAGTATTAATATAGGTAAATGTCTCAACACATCAGAAGTCTTTGATACTCTCTCATTAAAATTTTAGAGCTATCCGTGAGATAATACAGATATATTAAGTATAATGACTCGTGAGGAAAAAACATCCTTAAGACTGTTTAAATTTAGGGGTAAATATCATCATATCATCAATAAAAGACTTAATTAGATATATCTCTCATTCTGTTGATAGTGAAAATGGTAACGAGTGGCACATGCCACCCCTTATGATTCAATACCTTCAACTATAGTGGTGTAAAAAGGTGCTGTCGTTGTCGTTTTAACTAATCATTTCGTGTCTCTTAGAGGTGCACGCCCCATAGTTGCGCTTTTTTTGTCCATCAAACCTCCCAGCTAAGGCAACATTTTTCTACTGGGAATTTCAGACTCGCTTTTAGCTTTTCTTGTAAGATAAATTCAGTGACTGCTTAGCTAAGGCAAAAGAAAAATGTATATTCGATGTGGGAATGACTATGCTGCCAGTCTTCGCATTTGTTAATGCTATCAGACCTATCCATGACGGTGTATTGCAAGTATTTTCTCGTTCTGCTTGTCACTCATGCAAGGAGAAAAATCCTGCAATCACGTTACAGGTACTAATGCCATGAATAATAGTGCACGTATATAACAGGATGGTTTTGTTTATAATATATGCTTTTCTGAGAGGAGGGACTTATTTTAAATTCGGTCAAACCGAACTCCTTTGTGGTCTTCTTTGAGGACGTATGTTTACTTTTAACAAGTCGTATTTGAGATGTCAGTAACCATTTTTATTGGGATAAAGATTGTTTCTTCATAAAGTGGTAAAATTGACTTGTATCTACTCTAGCAGGAACCAAACAAGTAGCACATAAATTTTGTAGTTTTTCCTGAAATCTCCAGTTCTCTCCTGTTAATGTGCGGCATAAATAGACGTTAGGAAGCTCACACAGTTGTATTACGGCCGGCTTTCACCAAGTGATCAAGTGCAACCAAATCTCTTGAATTTCACAGAATTTGTGTTTTACTATTAACTCAGATCGTATTTTCCCCCGTCAAGTTACCCTTCTCGTTTTGTTCTCTCCTTATCAACAGGTGAAAGAAGAAACGAAAAGCACAGCGTCCTACCTGTATTTCTGTATCTCATATATCGTCATTACCATGATTGTGATGAAGTAAGTTTTCACATTTTAAACATTTCATTAGGGGGTGTATTACTGATGGTAGGATGATACTTAAACAGTATTAAAAACACACAAAAAATTGTTAACTGTTTTTAATAAAGATTTTCAAGTACATATTGCCCACGTGGATTGTCTCTTCGCGGATTAGCAAAATGGTAGAATTAATTAGTAGTTGAGAGATGCTGTTGTCAATATACAACGTTTCGGAAGCTTTTGGTCACATTCGGAAATAAATTCAACAACATTATAAAGTACCAAATGTTATAGAATTTGTAGCACTTGCTGAAAAAAAGCGGACTATTGAAGTAGTAACCATAGCCTTACTTAATTTTTGTTAAGATAACCTCAGTATAGTGTATAAATTATTCTTTATAATCACAATATAGCTATTTAACCTGTTACATCAACATATCGTAGGTTTATCTACATCCTGTAGGTCATATACATCTTTTAGGTAGATCAACATCTTGTGCAGCTATATTTTGCAGGTACATAGGAATTTTGTAGTTACATCCAAATTTTGTAGCCACATATACCTCTGTCAAATACATGAACATTTTATGGATTCATCAACATCTTGAAGATAGATGAAAATCTTGTAGGTAAATCAACATTTTGCGAGTTACTCAACTTCGTGCAGGTACATGGACACCTTTCGGGAATATCAACACCCTGTATATACATTGACGTCTTGTAGCTACATGCACATACCGCAGATATATTGAAACCCTGCAGGAACAATGACACCTTGTAGGTACGTTGGTGTCACAACAATCACTTATTCAAAATACGTAAAGCGGCCAATTGATAGGATGATTTTGTTACTTTGTGTAAAAGTAGTTAAACTAGTTGGTAATTAAATAGCCAAGTCTTACTTTATATTTTAGTCGCATGCTGCTGTAGTACGCCCTGCAAAATTAATTAACTTGAAATTGATTTACATGGATGATATGTAGAGTAGTATTTCTGATAAAAACCATTTCGATTGCGAATAACTTTGTCGGCTTAATAGTGGTGGTGCAACCTCAATGAATTGGCTTGGTAGCAACTGTGGTGCATGATCCATCATGGTGAACCTAGAAGTTAACGACGTATAAGAGAAATTTATTTTGCTACTGGCTGGTTTCATTTCAGCACTTCATTTTCTTCTTGGGTCTTTTTAACCATGAGGTCAATTTCATTTATCCAACAGTTTATTTACAGCAATTGCTATAGAGGCTGCCAATAAACTTGCATTATCAGAAGAGGAGCGGAAAGCAAGTGTGAACCATCACCGGCTAAGTTCTGAAAGGAAGCATGTACGTATTGTTTTCAGTTATAACCTATTAGGCCGAAATGATGCCTGTCAAGTGCATGCAGGCTTGTAGTTGCTTCTCGCGTCTAGAAATTAAGGTAACACAGTAGTGCAGTTTTAGTCTTCTGTTCATTGTTGTTATTGTCAAGAGCTGCGCACTATTGTTTCGTGGCTTCGAAACCACGATGTACATTCTCACTTACCTTAGTATGTATGCTTTAAAGGAACCACGTTGTAATGGCGGAGCACTTCGGGTTTCAAATTATGTCGACAGGAACCTTAATTATTGTACCGCTCGCACTACATGTGATTTCTTGGGGTTTTCTATATTTTCACGTAGAGCACCAGTTGCAGTCTTACTTCTTATAGTTCGTCGATTCTTTCTCTTGAGAATCACCGAAAGATCAGTGTGTGCACCATTTCAAAGCTAAAATTCACTCTGTTATTTAATGATCGTGTTAATTACTTCCTCAAGCCATAATTAACCGCAACCTACGATCTTTGGTTGCTGCACTTTTCTGTGTTTGTTAAAATTGTAGCCGTTTCTTTATTAAATGTAGTAACTAAACCAAATATGCTCAGCGTAGTATGCATTAAAGGCAGCTGGATATTTAACATTTAACCCAACTTTTTTAGCGAACTGAAACCGTATAGAGTAGCCCTCATGTTCCTGTTGCAACTGATAATATCAGTCAGTTTAAGTATTAGGTATTATATATATATATATATATATATATATTATTGCCGATAAGTAATTTAAAATAACGACATCCACAATGGTAAACTTGTAGTTAAGAGATCTGTCCTCCACTAAGTGTCGCCTTGGCAAGCCTTTACGAAATGATGCCGCAGTTCTACTTTATCTACATTTAACATGAGAAGTTTATTTTGATGAGAATGGACGGTCAACTCTTTTGGGCGGTCGACGCAAACTCTGACTTGGTCAGATTTAGGTGTGGGAGGCTATGTAACGATGTAACATTTATGAATTCAATTTGAAGTTGTAAGGAGCTTCATCAGGTTAAACCTGTTAAGCAGGTTTATCTGTTTTGCTGTACAGTGATATTGCTATACTATATCATACCTCTTCATTTCTCATTACAGGAGAAGCACCCGAAAGATGTAGCTAAGAAGGCTCTGAACAACATTGCGAAGAAGCTGTTTGCAAGTGCGAGGGTAAATTGTATTTAATCATCTTATCAGTTAATAGGTTGCGACTTAATTTCACTTTAGGCTCTTCTTTGTGGAACCCTAATTCAAAAGGCTTAATAACTAATAACTAATTTATTACGTCTTGCTTGTGACTTGTGTCTCCTCGTGCTTTATTTACTGTATTTCACATATCATGCTACCAGGTATTGTCTTGTTGCAGCCCATCTGAACTCCTTTACGTAGATTTCTATTTACAATACACATCGTAGCACAGTCCCATTGGCTGTCATCTTACTACAGCATTCGTTCAAAGCTTTAAGTTTCCATCTTCTCGTTGAAGTACCAATAGTGAAGCATAGAGTTGTAAGGTAAAGGAACCGGATTATAGTATCGTCTTTGTCTGGACGACTCCCAAGTATATCTTTTTCCAAGAGAGTTAATTCCTATTTATGAGGATTGAGGGTAGCTATTGACCCTCAAACTCTATGGAGAGTATAACAGTGTGTCAGAATTTATGTCAATAGTTAAATTTGCTCCTTTTTTCCCTACTTATCATTCCATCAATGTTGATGTATTGAATGAATCTTTTGTTTCGTAGGTTGAAGACATCCACCAAAGAGACAGACGGGCGTCAGTTGTTATAGCAAACCCTACTATCACTGGCACAAAATCTGGTTCAAGTACAATCATTTTGGTGAGTACATAAGGATCTTCTCAATACAAGATTATATTTACAGGTTTATTATTGATTAGTTTAATCATTTTAACCAAATTAAAGGATAATCTATTTGCTATCTATTTGCTAAACAGTCATTAGATATTACACTCAACTGTGTGGGTTCGTAATTTATCATTACATTAAACTTAATCGATTGTAGTCCGCTCCCATCAGAACTCCAGAATTTTAGGCATCATCATTTCCTGTCATACGCTCTGTCATTCTATGTGCGGGAACATTTTGTAGGGTGGGGCTAAACTTGTAGCGTCAAACTAAAGTTCCAGAGACGGTTAGGTTTATGGTTGTTCCTGTGTTTAGATAAGGACCTTGTTTACTTCATCCAGACTCCTTTGTTTAGAAAACATACACAACAATTTGGTACCACCATAACAAGAACGAGTAACAAAGGTCAAAGGAAAGGCTGATAGATTTTCCTACTGTGAACTATTTTGTTTCTTTAGATCATTGAAAACGCCAAGAGCTATTGTAACATCGTCTAACTATTTATAAAATGTACCCTTTAGTGATAACTTCGTTTACATTGTTTTTAAACTAAACTAAATTAAGTCATTGACTAACTAATAACGTCGGTATCATCATTTTGAAGTGTAAACTCTCAACTCATATCGAAGTAATGAAAATCGAAGTTTTTGAGGAACAACCATGTTGAATCCTTGCCGGTCTAGCTACAATGATGGACTTCAGAATATGAAAGCATTCATAACCCCCGTTAGACCCCTCTGTTTGTGGGAGGGGTGTGCGATTTAAAGCTTCGCCTAAGACTATAATCATGCTGATATTTTTTCTTGGGGCCTTTTTCTTGGGGCCTTTGTGCTAAATGATGTTTTACGGATATAAATCTTATTTTTTAACCTTTTTCGACAGCAATCTCCTAGGAAGAGTAACGCTTGTCAAAAAGGAGAGTCAGTGGAAGGAATCAAGGACTTTCAGGACGGACAACCAGAAGACGTGTTGGTAAGTTGTGCGATAAAGGACACTATAAACATCTGTCTAAGGCAAATGTATTTAGCATGTAATTAATATTTTGTTCCACAATACTTACTGGCACTACAGTTTTATCTGCGATATTTTGTAGCCTAGGGTACTAACTTTTTAGACTCCAAAGGTGATATTGACGTTCGATAGGACGTTCATTCTAGTCAAAGAACTTGGGAGATTTTTTTTTGCGCTCACTTTTGAGTACGCCCTTCCATGCTGATTTTAGCCGGGACGACCTTTTTTACATTTTTACAGAAAAACTCGAGCAGAGAGTAAGCATCTATTTCTATTATTATCTTTACGTAACCGATTCTGACATACTGTATCGGTGGCTCTGTCGTGTTGAAGTCTAAAATCTTATGTGGTTCTCCTGCGCGTTTTTCCGATATGTCAGGGATTCAGAAATTAGATGCCTTGCCACAATTTCTATATATTTTGTACAAGTATAATGAAGTGCTGTTGTTACCTCAAGTAATAAGAAATTATATTAAAACGAAGTAGGTGTTTTTAGGGAAAATTTGCTATAAATGGTTAAATAAATATCCAGTGTGGTATCACGTGTGGGATACATAGACAATCGAGACGTGTGACTTAACGTGTGTATATCGTTTTGAATGAGTGGTTACTTGATTGTCAGGCACGAGTTTGAAAGGAGGAATCCACTACGTGCTAGGCAAATGAGTAATTATTTTTTATTGCTTACGTCTATCAAACATCTTCTTGGTCATTTACTAAAGATTGAATATTGAGCTTATTCGTAAACGTCACAGCGAGTTGGGGTGTTTTCTTAAGCTACTGAACTGTTACTGCATTTGCTCATATGCGTTTCTGCACTTTGTTTTTTGTAGTTTTCGGAGTCATCAGAAAGCGCAGAAGAAGACTATACGGGTCTTGGGCCTAAGGAGAAGGTAGAAATAGATTGCTTGAGCTTTAAAGTATGTTACGTTCTTATGTAGCAATATTGAATATACCATGAATTGAATGGAATATATTTAGAGAAGGGAGAGCTTTGCATGGGACGAACTCTGTATGGTAGACGTTCGATTTCCTTTGAAGTTTCCCAATCATTTACACATGCATTGTAAGATTCCTTGATGCCTTAGACACTTATTTATCCACAGCAACGAGGTAGAATAAATGAATGATAACGACACAAATGGTGATGTTTTAATATCACAGAACTCTTGTATCTTATCATCTAATTACATTCCTCGTTTGCTGCATATTGCAATATGTTGTGAATGGGTCCTCCGAACTGCGCAATCGTTCACCTGACTTTGTCACCATTTTGGTGCTTTTTTCCCGCCATTTTTCTCGGGACTTTCTATTGCTTTTTCTCCCTCGCCCTTCCGAGATGGATCTTTATTTTTAATAACCATTGTGGATAAAGGGATATTAATTATCTTCACATGAGAAGAAACAAGAGCATGCTACTACTAGTATCTTGTCTTTAATGTAGTCATTACATGCTTATAGTTGGTTGCTTTTTAGTGACATTTATCATTATAGTGTTTTGGAGCATTTCATATTTTTCAACGGTTGCCACAGTTAATGTAATGTTTATTTGTTTACATACAATCGCCATACACTATTAGGTTTAATTTTTATTTCTATCCCTTCATAAAAGCTAGTTTGCATTGATATGTTGGTTTACTCATGTAAAAATGACAGAACAGGTACTTACGTGGTGATCGTACTTACGATTGAGGTGTATTTAGTCTCAATCTTATAAAATACTTATTACGTCATTATTCATTACGTCATTACGTCATTACTCATTACGTCATTACTCGTTACGTCATTACTCATTACGTCATTGCATTACATTGGAATCTCGTCTTTCAGCTTGGAACGTGCAAAGTACTTCACAAGACGTGAATAGTTTGTCACTCCATTACTATACGTGTAAACTATGTACTTAAGTCTTCTAACACTAATTTTACGTCCTTTCATTGTAGAGAGAAAGGCAGTTAAAGAAACGCATGCGCAGAAAACGAAGGCAAAGGCGTCACAGAGAACTTCAGGATGAATTAGAGCAAGAGCAAAATGCGCGTTCGACATGGAAAGACGTCAAAGAAGAAGTTCGAGTTGTAACGGCATTTAAAGGGATGAAAGATACAGACCTGTCTCTCAGTGTAGGAGATACCGTGGTAGTTTTGGAAAAGGTGACGTGCGCTTCATTCTATTAGCCATGTTTTTTCGTTTTACAACTTGCTAGACAGTCACCCCAGATAAATAGGTGGCTGAGAGGAGGAAGCCCGCTACACATATTGTCTATTAAAAACTGATCGGCAAAAATAAGCAAGCAAAGAAAGTCAAAGATAGTGGGATCCATCAACCTATACCCCGATGGTTACATCTATATAAAAAGAGTTGAAAGGATACCCACGGTGATTCATCATCATCGTCGTTTAAAACGTCCGCTTTCCATGTTAGCAACGTGACCTTAGCAATGTTTTCATACATTAAGTGGCTTCATTTGTCTACTGTTCAACGTTCCCTACGTTGTTAACAAAGTCAACGTTTTGTAGATTGCAGCGCAGGCTAGTGTCCACATTAGCTTCCGATTTACTAACCGTGGGTGGGAGCTTCTTGTCAGCCAGCCTGCCCTTACGTTAACAATTTTTCTGATGTTGCTAATAACAGTCAGGCTACTCATTTAACTTACTGGAAATGTATATGTTTATCAAAGTACACGTCAATTTGTACCTATCTTCCAAGAGGATTACGTCATCATCTCAAATTGAAACCACCATCTAAGGTACACAAATTGGTACAAATGCTAAAGTTATTTTTAAATTTTTTGAGTTGCTTTCTCTGTTCTTCACTGCCTTACGTAAGAAATACTATTTTACTCTGCCACTTAGACTGATGATTGGCTTCGTGGCGAACTTAAAGGAGAAACTGGATGGTTTCCTGGTAAGTATGTGGCTAGTAGTTCCATTTAAAATCTTCCTTTATTGATGTTAGCAGATTAAAACTGCTGTAGATTCGTACGTTATTCATATGAGTGTATCTCCGGCAAAGAGATACGGTCACTCCGTATTAGAAACCTCACGGTTTTCAAGTTACGTGGGCATAACTTGGCCTAGGGGGCCTATTATATTGTGCCAATGCTTCACAAACCGTATCTATGATTCGTCTTTGCTTTTGTTTTTGGCTCAACCGTTCTTTTATTCCAACACATTCAAGAATAAATCTTCGATGCTCTTCGAAGACGACCTTTGTAAATTCTGCCCCCAAAATGGCCATTATTTAAGGATTCGCTGTGTAGCAAACTGCTTTGTTCTGAACCATATGCTACTACATTGCATTTTAAGATAGTCAGGGTGACCAGCATCCATTGCCATGCATTGTTTTTGTTTACGTAAGTAAGAGAGAATCAAAGTGATAGTGGGTGAACAACTTCAACAAACTACGACTCCTTAGGTATTATGCAGAGAAGTAAACCGATGGAAACAGTGACGTTAATCACCGTAAGCACTGTTGTGATAGCAGTAAACTAAGTGGTTTTAATGGCTTTTTGTTAATTGGCTCATAACTATTTATTGTAGTAACTAGTCTTAGTCATCTAATTAGTTATTTCTGTATACAATTAGCTGATTGGCTTTCTTTATCGTTTGTTGAATGGTGAAAAAGTAGCGACGTTGCAGAGAGTTATTGATGTATGTTTAATCAGTGGTCAGCAATGAGGAAGATTTATGGAATACTTTTCCTTAGTAGCACGTCACATAGAATTACTAAAAAAGCTGTTTTATGGTATTGAAATTTTTCTTACATACGCAACGAACTTTCATAGATAACTTTCGTAATCCATACAATGCTAAATCTGTATTTCTTACCCAAGATATTTTGTAAAGTGACGACCTCCCGTTTATGACAGCCTGTTGACTTTTAGCATTATTTCAGAAACTTAGAATATTTGGGATTGGGATCTAAAGCAAAAGAACATGAGTAAGAACACTTTTTATTCTGGTAACGGTTGAGCTCAGTTGTTACGAATGCAGAGGGAAAGTGATGACGTCACAAATCAAAAGTTTTGGAAATAGTACAATCTGACTTCAGATATCGAAAGGCAAACTTGGAGGAGACATTTTCCCAAAGTAGCAGATCTGTAGTGTATAAAGTGTTTTAACTAGAGACGTTTGAATTTTTAAAATCTCTGGTCAAAACTGTGTTGATATTCCTTCGTTCCCTAGGTTAGAAACCAGTATTAAATGATAGAGTTTTGTTAGAGAGAT
>JAAAKL020012926.1:0-12749 GCA_010016065.2 Carybdea cf. marsupialis auct. non (Linnaeus, 1758)
TTCGACTTCGACAGTTATTACTCTTTTTTTATTGTACTATTCGGAATAAACAAGCCGGTAAAGCTAACAAAGCCAAACCAACAACCATGTTTTGTGGATCACGAATCTGACGATCGGTCACATTTCAATACTGTGAAATCTACTACACTTATCAAGGGTGGATGGCGCAAGTGGGTCCATGGGACTAGATCCTGTTACCTTATACCTATACTACCGGTGTGCCATTAGTTACAGATCCCTATGGGCCCAATTGGTAGTGGTGGGTGGGGCACTACCCAAGCTCATTGGCCCTTGTTAAATCCGCCTCTGCAACTAACCCATTGTTGAATCGCATATATTCGTCAATATAACTTGAAAATATTGCAAATAATTTAATCAATATAAAACCGACACTACTTTTCTACCGCGTGTACTTTATAATAACATATCCATACCCTTCCCAACTTGATATGTGTACGTATATATATTTAGTGCAATGGTAAAGTCTTCGTTTTCGGTGTGGGAGATGCGGGCCAGTGCCTCAAGCACTTCAGGTTTAATGAGTTCTATACTATGTTGTTCATGACTGCTTGTGTCTCTACCTGAGTACTTATATCAATGAAATGGCACTGATGAAGTTAACAGCGAAACAAAAAGTAGGATAGCTGGTGGTGGCGAGAATTCGGGATCAACTACCCGAATTTTCGACTTTACTAAAGCATTATCTAGTGCAATGGTAAAGTCTTCGTTTTCGGTGTGGGAGATACTGGGTTCGATCCGGGCCAGCGCCGTAAGCACTTCAGGTTTAATGAGTTCTACTTTATTAATGTATATTCAACAGATTTGACACTAATTGGAACAGTTATCGATACATGTAGACACTTAGAGCTATTT
Organism: Carybdea cf. marsupialis auct. non (Linnaeus, 1758); assembly: GCA_010016065.2. Taxonomy (NCBI): domain Eukaryota; kingdom Metazoa; phylum Cnidaria; class Cubozoa; order Carybdeida; family Carybdeidae; genus Carybdea; species Carybdea cf. marsupialis auct. non (Linnaeus, 1758). Next base: position 874 of record JAAAKL020012926.1, read on the forward strand.
AGAACATAGAATATACTACAGAAAGTACAACGGGATTTGGTGTAACTTGAAGTTTAAAGATAATTCGATCTTCGGAAAACGTCGAAAATTACTTTGTAGCTCCTTATCCTTTTCCCCCCAAAACGAACACAATATCTACTCCCTTAACGACAATTCAAAACTAGCTTTGTTTGACTATGCGGAGGAAAGATGTGACGTCACGACGTTGAAAATTTTTGTATCATGGAAAAATACTTAGTTTTCATGTTGCCCTATTGGTAAGAACGTCAATGGCCAAAATTGAGAGTGATACCTTTTTCCAATAATGAGATATCAGTTTTCAAAGTTTTAGATCTCTCTAGCAAAACCTTGTTATTTGAAGCTGGTTCCTAACATTAAGAACCAAGGAATATTAACAGAGTTTTAGAAAGAGAATTTTAAAATTCAAGTGCCTCTAGTTTAGACACTATACACGATACAGAGTTCTGGTATTCTGCGAAACAGCCTATTCCAGTATTCCAGGTGAAACATTCATTCAAACCTCAAACTTGCATTTAGAACTAGAATCACGTACTCTTGAAAATTAAATAGATGATTACGAAATTCTCACTTGTTCACTACTTGACAAACAGGATGTTATTGATGATCACTAATACGCAGAATATGTGTTCAGGGAAGTAACAAGTAGTTGGGTTAGATTATATATAAAATAAAAACACATGTATTTCTGGATTTGTCACGTCTTTGTACAATATAAAAGCAAGCAAGATTTTTAGTTGATCAGGAAAGTTAGTGAGGTACGTCGTGGGACGACCAAGCATTAAAAGAGAAGACGCAAGAGGTAAATTAACTTTATCATATTTGTTATTTGTTAATTCATTAAGGTTCTAGCATTTGGATAATTTTGTAATCTTAGTAACTCACAATCTGTAATTGCTTATACTTTAGTTCTTATGTAAACGATAGATTTCTCATCAGTTGTATATGCTATATCCACAGATTTGAATCGAAAGATCAACTTATACAAGTCAATGTCAACATGTGTTTTCAGTTCATGGTCTTCGCATGTCATATCTTGGGTTTTCGATTAGGTTCCATGTAAACTGTCATAGGCGAGGCTTACACCAGGGATGCTTAAGATATTTGAGTCTAATCTTACTATTTCCATAACATTTGATTTGTGACGTCTCTCCGCATTAAGCAGATTTTCTTTATAAGTTATTTGTTCTCTTCGATAAGTGCAGCTTCCATCTAACATCAAGATATTACTAATCAACATCAACCTATGAATATCTGCGTCAAATTCGGATAAACATGCTTTTGACAACACAGCAACGATGTACCTGGAAGCCCTGAAAACAAATGACTTAGGATGTAACCTGCCGTATAAGAAAGACATGAATTAACAGCGCATGTCTAGATCTAGGATAAGGAACATTAAAGCCTGATTTACAAGCTACGATTTTGTCCGCCGATATAGGAACGATTTAGTCACGTGACCAACCCAAGATTAGTCGTACGTGTAATTGGCACCCACGACATGATTGACGATTTTGAGCACAAAATACTGCTTGGGGTTTTATCTTGCCCGGAAACAGTAGGAGAAGCTGAAAAGGAGACCTTACTCTGGATGGAGTCATAGCCTTGCATGAGAAACTACATAGCCATTTCGCTGGCTTGTCTGTCATCAAAAACGTCAACTATGCTAAAATTGCAAATAAAACTCACGGCATTACTCTTTTATACGCCTACGTCCCTACAAGACGTTCCTAATAGTAATGTTGTTTCTGCTGTACAGGAAGTCATACTTTCCATCGCGACTTCAAGGCGTCCATGTTAAAACTTTGAGGCACTGCCACGACATCCAAAATCGGGAGTAATTCTGTTCAAATGTCACAAATATATATACGTATGCATATCAAATTGTGAGGGGTATGGATATGTTATTTCTCTTCCAAGGAGATTGTAAAGCGTATATAACTTGTAGATGTTGATTCCAAATGTTTAAAAACATATATAGGGTTACCTGGTGGCGATTTCCACGCTAGATACCGTAAAATTACAAAGTCTTTCCGAGATGCTAAGAGGGAAAAAGAAACTGAGTTGTCTAAAAATGTATTGAAGTTGAAACGTCTATCGCGCAAATATGAAATAAATGTTGTCCATTGTAAAGAAGGCTCCTGCTTATCAGTGCAGACGACGTCGTTTTCACCTATGTTTAGGAGAGAAGCTGGCCATTATGAAAGATAATAAAGAAAATCTTCCTAATTGTAGAATGAGCTAGTCTCGAATTGCCGATACTGGAAGAGGGATTGTGTACGTTTCTTGAAACAAATTTATGAAGTCATTTTTGACGGTGCCTGAAGATCAAATTATCGGGAAACTTTAAGTAACATCAAACCCTCTTGTTCTTCCTGTAGCAAACAAACACACACACACACACATATATATATATATATATAGAGAGAGAGAGAGAGAGATATAGATATATATAAATATAGATATATAGATATAATCAACGCATAAATAAAGTCTTGCTCTTCCTCATGGCGAGCTTTTGAAATTCAACTTCCTTCATCTGGCAACGTATATATTTTTGTGTATATGTATATAGATACTGTAAAATACTACTACTACTAAAACACAAAAACAAAAATCAAACCCAATACAAGCAAAGACAAGGTTCAGAATGCTATTCAAAATCATGTGTTAAAATGCTAAGGGAAAACGCATACAAATGAGTACACTTAAACCTACCCATTCCTTTTGTTAAATTATACATCGTTCATCGAAATTTTCCCGACTTTCCGGGAATTTGTAAATGAGAGACTTAAGCAGGCCTCGTTTAACGCATCGGTGTCTCTATTCCAAACTGAGAAACGAATAACCAAAACAAGGCTTATACCTTGCTAGCTTCTCTCGCTAGCATTAGGCTGAAATTGGGACTTCCTTTTTATTAAAGCGATTGGGAGAGAAGACCTTAAGCTTAGGCTGTCATAATAATCCCTTCTGCACGCTTTTGTTTTGGTGTATTGGAATGATGAATCAATCATCCGTCTTTTTGTAGACCTTCACTAGCAAGAGCCCGACAAAACTTGCTTGGAGGGCAGATACCTGTGCTCCTGTCACATATTTTCAAAGAAATTTGCAACACTGCAATTTATAATAATTAAATCTTATTGTAAAAACAGTTTTCGTGCAGTCTTCACATTGCATGTTACTTTTTTGCAATTCAAAATGTATTCTATTACAATAGGATATCAAAGGTTTGACCCCCATTCCGGTTAATAAGACCTCTTGTTTCTATCATAAAAGGGCAGAATTCACTGTATTGAAATCCCCTGCAGCCTGCACAACCCATTCCCGTCTGACTCTCAAATCTTACTCAAGCCCTAACCAATTTGTCTTTGATAGCCCTTGGACTTCTGAATGCAGCTAATGGTTTTGCGTGAATCAGCTCTCTATGTTCCTCATCGCTACCCAACATAATGAAGTTCCTGCTTGTAATTTCATCGAGTTTTCTACTCAATGCCGGATGGTAACGTACGACCAAGACATCCACAGACGGCAAACTGGACCTATAACATAACACAAAAGATTCCCGTGATCTCTTGCTCTGGTACGGTCTAATTGCTCCCTAAGAAGTTTATTGGGTAACATAACTAAGATTGCACAATCACTTTTCTAACTCGATACATCTGCTCTCGATTGCAGCGTTACTTCAGTAAATTCTTTTCTCACAAAGTGATGGTCTGTAAGGTATACCCTTCTTCACATGAAAGCCATGGCACTGATTAAAGCCCAGATACTGGTGTGTATTTGGTGCCTCGACAAAAAGATAATTAGCAAGAGACCTATCAACGTTACCAACTTCAACATCTAAATGACCTCTTCAGGCGCGAAACGTGGCTTGTTTAGGGCAGGGGAGGTTATTGGAGTTAAGGCACATGTTCAAATGAGAAACAATTATTCCTGCACTCATGAATGACATTACACATTTTTACGCCTTAAAAAATGTGTAATCATTGTCTGTGCATCATGATTGCCAGGGTTGAGTATATTTTACGCTCCAAATAGTGAAACTTAAGGGCAAATCTATTCATGATCTCGAGGAAAGGGGGAGGTCCCCCTCCTCCCCTTCTGGCTTCGTTCCTGCTCTTTCCCTCGTGGAGTAACAAAAAAGTAAAATTTGATGGAGAACTCCAAAAGCTTGCCCTATGCACATAAATCATAAGACGTCGTCAATTCACCTCCACCATGTACTGAGGGCAACTTCACTCACTTACAAAACGCGTTCGTCTAAGTTCCTCGCGAATCTGATTATTTAGGAGGGTGCATGTTTAGTTCCTATGGCAGTACCGCGATTTAGTTTTATAAAGTTTGTTGCTGCGTTTAAAATAATTATTTAAAAGTACGAATTCCCACTTTAAAGCGACCCGCAGTTTATAGCAAGTTTGGACCCACAATGGTATCCAGTCATTGGCCGTGACGTCATACACGGTTGAGTGTCATGACCTGTGTTTTATAGACCTATGGGTTGTAGCTACTAAGCAAGGATATCTTACATACATTTATTTTTATTCGTGGGATTTTTTATTCATGGGTTGAATATTCCCTTGAAAGAGCATGATACGGACAGGTGTGAAGAAATGTGACAGCCCATCGGCTCCTTGTGTATTAAATTTCGTGGATATTACATGGTTTCATAAGGTCGTCGGTCCAGTTGCTACCTTTGCACCTGATTGGTGGATCTCTCCACGTTCACGCTTTATAACACCCTTCCCTGATAGCTTTATACTTGTCTATGTCAGAGTGAAAGATATGGCTTCAGATTTAAGACGGCGGGGCGGAACCGGCGAGCATTCACAACACGATGATCTTCCGGATAAAACTGATATAGATCACCATGGACACCAGAAACACTTCCTGCACGATTGTCACTACCTGAGTTTGAAGGAGGTTGCTGTTACAATCCCATACTTCGTAATTCTTGCTTGGATAGTATGGTGTGCGCACACCCATCTTCCGACTCCTAAAGGCGGTGATGTGGATGGTACGACCTTTAGTGCTTCAAGATCTAGAGAATATTTGCAAGGGATTACAAGCGTCGGTGACCATGCCGTTGGTAGTTACGAGAATGATGTACTAACTGTCAAGTATCTGTTGAATACTATTAGCAATATCAAGTCTTCAGCTCTACCGGAGTATGAGATAGATGTTGATATTCAAACACCAACTGGTGGATTTGTACTGTATTTCCTACATGGTGCATTTACTAACACGTATAACAATGTTACTAACATCATTGTGCATCTTTATCCCAAGGGTGTCAAACCAGTGCACAATATTATGATCAATGCGCATTTTGACTCGCAGTTCAGAACCGAAGGAGCCAGTGACGATGCTGTCAGTTGTGCTTTAATGTTGGAAATTATGAGCTGCTTATCTAAGGTAAAACCTGAAAAGATGAAGCACGGTCTCGTCTTTTTATTCAATGGAGCGGAAGAATCTCTGCTTGAAGGTGGTCATGGCTTCGTGACCCAGCACAAACTTGCGCAAAGTATTCGGGCATTTGTTAACCTTGAAGCGGCAGGATCAGGTAACTTATGTGGGCACACCACCCTAGTTTTTTCACTTTGAGAATTCAGTTACCTGTAGTTTTCACACACACTGAATATATTGTTAAGTGGTTCAAGCGCATGTTGTTTTAGTTTGCTTCTCTCAAGATCCAAGGGTGATTGTTTAGGTGGGTCTTGACTAAGACTAAAACCTTCTACCTTCCTTCATTATTTTATTATAGGAGATAAGTGTACCTTTATTTCTTTTAAGTTTTGTAGCTCTTTCTTTCTTGCATTTGGTCATGCCTGCATATTACTACCTATTAACAACCCGTAACCCCTTCTGTTCCACCCCATTTTTCCAGTTCTCAAATTTTCTTTGCAGATCTTCAATACTTTCAGCAATCAACAGTAGGTCATTTGCGTACAGCAGCTTCCAAGGTAGACCATTTCTGAATTCTCTTTAGAGTGCTTCCAAGGCAATAAATGATAGGAGGGGGATTAAGACAGAGCCTTGGTGCACCCCACTTTCACATTGAAGCCTTTACCAGTAATGCCAATGATGTTCACAGCATTCATGGCATTTTCATATACAGACATCAACACCCTGATGACCCTAACACCCTGAATACCTCTATTCCAACATGCCTCAGTGCCCATATCACTACCTGTTGTGGCACTCAATCAAAGGCCTTTTCCAGATCGACAAAAGTGAAGTAAAGATCTGTTTTCTTAGCATAAAACGTTTTGTGGACCTTGTATTGAAGATAGCATCAGTAGTGAGGTGTGAACCCAAACTGTGTTTCATTGATGTCTACTGTATCCCTGATGTACTCTTCTATAATTCTTTCATTAGGTGCTCAAGCAATTTCAGACCCCTGCGATTCCCTCAATCCACTGCATCTCCTTCCCCTTTGAAGCAGTTGATTATGATGCTCATCTACAAGTTACTTGGTATCTTCCTCCTCCTTCACAATGTTGTTGTATAATTCTGTGTAGAACTGTAACCATGCATCATCAGAGGCTTTTAGCATTTCTGACACAATACAGGAGACTCCAGCAGCTTTACCATTCTTTGTCTTCTCTGTTGCAATACCAGCATCTTGTTTATCAATCCATGGAGCTGGGCCTTCTTTAGGATTTATCATATCCAAGTGAATGCTATGCCAGTGAAATTCCTCATTCTGCAATCTCTTGTAACATTCCTTGCATGCCTGAAGCTGCTCTGTATCATTGAAAACAAGGACCCTTTTGTCATTCTTGACACGTCATATGTCTTGTGATACAAAAAGCTTTATCACAGCAGTGATACTTGTAGTACTTGTAGTAAAACTGCTCAATTGTTGTCTTAATTTAGGCCTTCCACATTGTTCTGCTTGCCCTTTTTTGCTACTGTATATCTTCCTTTACTATTGCTGCCATTCTTCCACTGTTCCATGCCAGTCTCTTTTCTTTAATGAGGTGGTCAGTATCCCACCAGAAGGTGGTTTTCCTTTGTGATGGAACCTTGGTCCGACCACAAACATATTGGTGGTTTCAAAAAAAGCCTTCTTGAGCTTACCCCAGCATTGTTCCACACTATCAGCAGTCTTACTATCAAGGTAATGCTCTTCCACACCAGACACAAGTTGTTTCCAAGCATCTTTTGTTTCTGATACAGTGTGTTAAGCACAACTATGTTCAATGCCAGAACAAAACTCCACAATATCCATACTCACTAAACATTCCAAAAAACCATATCCAAATCTCCCATAGACCTTTTCATAGCCTGATGTTGTATTTCCTACATGTCCATTTAGATCACCACCAAGATTGATAATCATCTGTTTGTCATCCATATTTTAAGTATTGAACACCAGGTCAGCATAGAAACTTTCGTTGGCTTCACTACTCAGAGCCTTCTGTGACACATAAGCTAATACATTTCAAATGTATCACCTTGTCAATCCACATCTCAGCTGCCAAAATGCCAACTCCACTACTACCTGCTTTATTACCAATGCAGAATAATGTATGCTCTGTTCCAGCTCCTCTCCATCTAATCTCATCCAAGCAGCAAATATTCCGTCTACTGATGGTTTCAACCACTTTGCTAGCTGTGTCACTTAGTATACCAACATTTTCTCTTGATACATGGATGCTCTCTTGATCAGGTAGCTTGATGATGATCTGGCAATGCCCAGATCCAACATTAACCCTACCTATCACTATCAGCTCCAGTCCTGTTTACACAGTTTTGTTTAACTAAGCTTTTATCATTACATTTGATGTTGAAACAGATTTTATTGCTGTATGCCCTTACTATTTCCTGCCTGCCAGAGTTGTCAGATATTTTTATTGTGATACCATCACTACGAGGGTGTCAACTAGAGCCCTTTGGTTTGAAATCACAGTTTTTCTTCTCCAAGGATGGCTGCTGGCCAAGGCTAACAAGCCCATCCTACTCAGGGCTGACAGATACTACACCTTGCTCATGAATGACCTTGAGATAATTGTGGAAACGAGTAACCTTGTTCATCCATGTCAAAACCCAACAACCAAGTATAGTTTATGGTCATGCTCAGGACATAGTCTCAATCATAGATTTATTTATTTAAAATTTATAAAACCAACAATGCATTCTAAAATGCCCAGTTGTAAGATGGTGCACTCAAACAATTTCGATAATAAGAAAATCTATCTCTTGTCTCATGCTTAATGAGTATGTCTGCTAGCATGTCCTGTAGCACTACAAAAATGTAAATCACTTTATAAACTATACAACTGTATTTTTTCGTGAGCTGCATTAGAAAGAGGAACATACTGTGCCTCTGTAGAGGACAAAGTGATAACCAACTATTTCTTGCTCTTCCGATGTGTGGATGTATTACCTAACTTAAAATCAAAGCCACTGTGCAAGCAACATGTTTCAGTACTCCCTGCCCAATCAGCATCAGGATATCCAATCAATGAAATGTACTGAGATCCATCCACACTGAGTCCAAAATTTAAAGTTCCTTTGAGCTATTACCAAATACTCTTTACCCAATACCTGTGTTCAATGCTGTGATTGGTGTGAAACTGGCTTAGTGCTCCCACTGTAGCTCTCAAATCAGGTCTTGTGGCATTGGTAATAAAGGTTAAATAACCTATGGCAGATTGAATGATGTTCCTCCTGTCCTGTGAGATCCTCCGTCGATGTTCTGTGCCATCACAGAGGTGTGCTAATGAGTTTCCACACTAACTTGGCAAACTCCTTCTTTGACTCTGTTGCATGTTTTGCTTGACTTATGTCCACTCCAAGTAACTTTGCAATTTTGATCCATGGATCTTGGTAGTATGGCTTGATTACTTTGGCAAACAGCATTCTCTTTGTGATTGCATTGTTTTCCACTCTACATACATGGGTAATATATTTCAAATATTGGACATTGACATAGCTAGATACATTTTGTGCTCCAACAATTTTTCGTATTTGTTCATTACAGTACGCAAAGCAGTAATCTGCCTCCTCGTCCTCATCAGTATCATTACCTTTTGGGACATGTTTTTGCCTCCACCCTCCTTTTACCATGCTCCTTATACATTCATACCAGCATACCCCTAGTTTTTGTAATTGTTGTTTGTTGGGATAGCATGCTTGTGTCCCATACGTTAGTCTCAATTGGACACAACTTTCCAACAATTTTTATTGAGTTGGCATATTGATTTTTCTATCAGTGATAGCTGTGAGGATTTAAGGCTGATCCATTTAGAGAGCAACAATTTTACTTGAGAATCAATAAGGATTACAGTTCTCCATTACAAGATTGGCTAACACTTCCTTGGTGTCTTTTCTTGGATCAATGCACTAAATCCTTTTTCATCAATCACAAACAATCAACGCCCCTAAATTTCCATTTCAAAGTGCTCTGACAAACCGACTTTCTTTGCAGCATGCATCATCTTAATATTATTCTATGCTAGCAAAAGGCCTTCATCATATAAAGCTTTGGGGTCAGACATGGTTCCTGTCGTTCTTTTACTGGATTCGGCTCTTGAAATCTCCTCACCCTTCTCCAACATTTTTAATCTCTGCCTGATAGATTCCTGTTTCCCTGCATGTTGGTAGACTGCATTAGTTGATCCTGAGATACCATCCATTGTCTTCACATCCATTTGTTGTAATCTTAAATTTATGATAATAGTTAGAGTGAGAACAGTTTTCTGGGGTCAGAGTACTATCAAGGAAGACCGCCAGTGGTTCATGAAAACATAAGAATCTATTCGCACTTAATAGTAATAGCATAAGCACAAGTTCAGCTTCGTATGTATATGTAGGCACTTGTGGGATTCCTAGAAATCATAGTTTTGAATTAAGTATTCTGTCTTTTGCAGGTGGAAGGGAACTTGTATTTCAAACTGGACCTGGTCATCCTTGGCTCATTCAAAGTTACGCTAAATCTGCTGTTTATCCATATGCATCGATTGTAGCACAGGAAGTGTTTCAAGCTGGTGTTATACCTTCAGATACTGACTTTAGGATATTTAGAGACTTTGGTCAAATACCAGGTATATATAGCCTTTTGTATTTTGACACAGGTCATCCTATCTTTATTGCCATTTTCATGATCAATATTGTATTTATTGAGTATGACCGTTGAATTATACTGGCATTGATAAAGTCATAATTTTTTCATTGCTGTAAAGTTTCAACTATGTTACCGAACTTTACTAATGCAACTACTCTATTTTTTTATCCTGCCTGAAACAGTAGGATTATTTCATGTCGCAGGGTATCATGCAGTGTTCTTTAGTAACTGTGGAACAGATCATTGTGGATAGACTTTATTCTTCATATCTAGAATGCTGTTAAATAGGCTGTGCCCATTTGATGAGTAACTTAGTATTTTGATTTGTATAAAATATAGCTTCAATTCACTTCAAGAGGGTCAGGGTTCAAATCCCTGAAGGGCCATTGGTGATGCCCCCAACATGGGCCCTACCCTAGCCCCAGAAAAGGAGAGTGCATGGTGTTAAAACCGCATCATAGCTGATAAAGAAGAAAAGAAACATGCCATTGAGTTACTGACTATGTTCGTATTATTCACAGCCAATGAATCTATGGTAGAAATTTAACAAGATTGCTGTTAAGACACCCACTTTTTGGAGTTTAATATAGAAATGCCAAAATTATTTAAAAGTACCATCCAACACCTTGTAGGTTTCTGATTAAGGTTTTGTATGGCTTTCGTATAGTAGATGTTAATGCTAGGAAATACAACAGGTTGCATATTCTTTTGTAATGGTGAATGCACTGAGCATGTATGTAATTTTTATGTTTATAGGTATTGATATAGCATATTCTTCAAATGGATATGTATATCATACTAGGTATGATTCAGCAGACAGAATTCCAAATGGATCAATCCAGAGGGCTGGTGAAAATGTCCTTGCAGTACTGAAGGATTTGGTTTCCTCACCATATGTTGAAGATACTAGCAAATTTAAACATGGAAAAGTGGTATTTTTTGATATTCTTGGTCAAACGATGATTCTTTATCCATGGCGACTGGGTATTATTTTGAATCTCAGCCTTGTGCTAGTGGTGTTATTGTACATTGCCAAGCAAGTAGTCCTACGAGACTTGATAGGTCACAAAGGTTTGTTGGATTTCTTAATTTTTACTCTTATTTGTGAAAGAACTGCTGGTGTCATATCGATTCTATTCATGGGTTTGGTTATAATTGTATTTGATCGCTTCACTTCTTTGATTATGTGATTTTTATTATTTATGCTGACATATTCTGTTTTGGCAAATTTTGTCAGGGACCAATATTTTAACGCAAAATCTACTCTAAGATATGTACACTCTTTTGCACCCTTTCCCTCCATAAACCTGTGCCGAATAATGCAAAAGTCTAGTTATAAGTTACACCTTCAACTGAGGAGAACAAAAATGGGCCAGCACGTTTAATGGTGTCTTGGACCACAAATATGGAACAGTTTACCAATTGAGCTCAAGTCCACCAGCAATGCTAACATGTTAAAACATGGCAGATGTGAGAGATGCAGGGGTTGGTGGTTTTGTGTTTTCAAATATGTCTTATGATTTTGGTCATTTATTTACATATCTCTAAGGGGACCATTATGCAAATGAGACTAATTTTATAATTAAGAGGCGTTTTTGCTAATGCTACATTTTCATTAAGTTAATTTTGCCATTGAATCAACATGTTCTACAATTGAACCACAGCCAAATAAGTAATGCTTTCAGTTGGCAAGGTAGGCAGACAATAAGTCAGTCAGTTTGTTATTTAGTTAGTTAGTTAGTCAGTTAGTTAGTTAGTTAGTTAGTTAGTTAGTTAGTTAGTTAGTTAG
>JAAAKL020012927.1:0-12747 GCA_010016065.2 Carybdea cf. marsupialis auct. non (Linnaeus, 1758)
CTACTACTACTATTACTACTATTACTACTACTACTACTATTACCACTACTACTACTATTACTACTACTACTACTATTACTACTATGACCACTAGTACCACTACTACTACTATTACTGCTACTACTACTACTACTACTACTACTACCACTGCTACTACTACTACCACTGCTACTACTGCTACTACCACTACTACTACTGCTACTACTACTACTACTACTACTACTACCACTACCACTACCACTACTACCACTACCACTACCACTACTACTACCACTACTGCCACTACTACCACTACTACTACTACTACCAAAACTACCACTGCTATCACTACTACTACTAACAATGCTGCTACTTCTACGTACTACCCCCATCACTACTACTGCTACTACTACTAGGTCCATTACTACTACTCTGATTGCTACTGTGATAACTTGAGGCACTGCTTGGTAAACATCGTGGTGATCTTTGGTTTGCTTCAGGAAACCTGAATCACAAAGGGATCCGCGAGAACTAACAGTTAAGGGTCTAAAACGAATATTTCAACAAAGGTGTTCTTTCTAACAGGAACATAAACATATAACAGTTTCCAGCAAGGGGCAGGAAAAAATAAAGCGAGAGTAATTACAGTATTTAAAACTAGGATTGTTCTAGAAGTCTTGCTAAAATAACCATACGAAAACAAAAGATTGCCGCATGACGTTTTTACACAGTGGTTTATTGGTGCAGGTGTAAATTCAAGCTTAAAGACACATCTTTTAGATTTCTAGCGGAAAAGAAATTTGAGCACGAGTAAAAGGCTCATTCACAATTTATGAAAGAAAAGATTCAATCAGTTTAAAAAGACCGCAAAACTTGAGAGCCTGGCGGTATACCTGAATGAACGAATGAATTATATCTCTAGAATTAATTACATTACACGTATAATTGCGAGAGATATAAAGGAGTTATATTGTATGAAGGAAGACATATTTGAATGTGATCAAAGAGCTGGGAGAGAACGCACAAATGAAGGCTTCACTTGCACAGTTCTACATCGCTTTTTAACTGAAACGATGTCTACACTGTACCAATGTTATCGTATGCAAGCATGTGACCTATATGATATATCCCTATGCAGAGTGCAGTAAAACCTTGCTATTTCACCTATTGTAAGTGGCCAATCGCAACTCTCTCCACTGATAGATAAAGGGCGGATTGTATTTTTCATGTCGAATGCCACCTATGACTACTGTTAGCCGTCCGATATCGAAAGGTGGCTAGTGCCACGATGTAGGATTTGAGATGGTTAAAGTTTGGGCTGATACGTCTCTAGCGGTCATATCTCACCACTATTGTTGTGCCTTCAGCTGTTTGGGGTCCCCTAAGGGAGATCGTATTGATTGCTGGAGAGCTACGATAGGACTAAAGCCACTAGCCCAGTTACACAGCACCGGAGAGCTATGCGCCTTGCGGTTTTAAACACGAAATAGACCATTTACGCGGTACACATCCTATACGATAAGTATCGGTGATTTCTTTCTCGTACGTCCTAGGGTAACTTCTGAATATTATGTTGCAAAATGTATGAACGTTACTCCTCCTGACATCTCTGTCCAGCACTGCACCGTCTGTGTCTTCTGTCTTCAGCCAAATGCGAATGTGAAGACGTCTCAAATTAAAAGTTTTGGAAATAGTACAATGTGACTCAGGATATTGAAAGGCAACTTTGGAGTACGCTGTTTCCTAAAACAACAAACCTGTAGTGTACTTAGTGTTTAAAGTAGAGGCCTTTGAATCTCCGCTTAAAACTCTGTTAATCTTCCTTGTATCCTTACGTTAGGAACTAGCATCAAATAAGAGATTTGTTGAGAGATTTAAAACTTTGAGACCTGATATCTCCATGTTGGGAAAAGGTATCAGTCTCAATTTTGGCCATCGACGTTCTCATTAATATGACAATTTGAAGATTGAATTGTTTCCCCATAATTAAAAAATTTTCAAGATCGTGACGTCACACTTTCCCACTGCATATTAAGAACGTTTGCAGAGTTGATCGATATAGTTAAATAGAGGGTCTTCCTGCTGTAGCTTTCCCTGTCTGGACTACGTCTTTGCTACAAGAGCATTGTCCTGCAAAATTCATTCTTTCAGTACAATATATTAAGAATGTTTGCAGATTTGATCGATATAATTGATAAGAGGGTCTTCCTACTGTAGCTTTCCCTGTCTGGACTACGTCTTTGCTACCAGAGCATTGTCCTGCAACATTCATTTTGTGGAGAAAGGTTGAGTTGGGGTGATCTTTTCAAGGTATATTCAATGCCTCATGTAACATAAGGGTAGAAATGCAATCGAGTTTGTTTTCAAGTATTCTTCTTAGCGTTCATGTTTGAGATCCGTGCACAAGTACTATCTCGACCGTTGCTCTGAAGAGTTTTCTTTCCAAAGAAGCAGAAAGATTAGACCTCTCAATGACATTCGACTTGGAGATGCACAGTAAATGAGAAACAACGGGAAATTATAGAAAAACACCAATGAGAAGAGTATTGTTCAACTACCTTTCTTCTTATTTCAAGACTTCTTCAGGTTTATTTATAGTGCAGAGCATCAAGATAGTATGAAATGAAAAAAACGTTTCGGTGCTTAAAAGTTTTCCCTTTGTCTGACACTCCTCAGAGTACAGGTCGTCAGCATGAAGTATGAAAAGGAGAGAACCAAGTTGTGTTTTCGGTGAGCCTCCTCGGTTAACTAAACGTAGTTCTAAGGGAGACTCATTGTTCAATAGCACAACAATAATCAGGCAGTCCAGTCTCTGATTGGCTCTTTCCAAGACACGGCTAGATATAAGCTTCATTCCTTTCTTTTCTTCTTACAGCCTAGCAATTTATACTCTAAAGATAGTCGATCAAAAATAGCTTTTGAGTACAGCAATGATTTTTCTATTTTATGCTAACATTGTCAGGTCAACATTAGTAGACGTATGGTACCAATAGAATCTGGGTGGCAAAACTACGCATTATCTACAATGCGGAGGAAAAGTGTGACGTCACGATTTTGAAAATGTTTGAATTATGGGAAAGAACCTTAATTTTCAGGTTGCTCTATTAGTAAGAACGTCAATGGCCAAAATTGAGAGTGTTGCCCGTTCCCAATACCAAGATATCAGCTTTCAAAGTTCTAAATCTCTCTAACAAAATCTTATTATTTGATGCTGGATCCTAACTTGAGGATCCCAGGAATTTTAACAGAGTTTTGACCATAGGCTTTTGAAATTCAAACGCCTTTACTTTAAATATTACTACAGGTCTGCAAGTTTGGGAAACAGCCTATTCCACGGTTGCCGTTAGATATCTGGAGTTAAACTTACTATTTCCAAAATTTTTTATTTGTGACGTCATCACTTTCCCTCCGCATAGACTTTGTAAGGCCACAACAAGTAAACGTCATGGAAGCTATAGAGACCATTGCACACAGAAATCGACAGAATATATTCCGGATCGTGAGGGAATGGAGAAAGAGGCCTTTGATAGAGTTGCTAGCAATATCAACTTAGTTATTATTGTTCCGTGGCCGTGCTGTAACATCCACCAATAGCATACTTCTTTCAGTTCATTTTATGTGTTTCATGATTTAAGATGCATTACCGGTTCGTTACTTGCTGCATCTCCAGTGCCTCCATCCCATAATACTACCAGGTTTTCTGTTAATCTTGCTACTGGTCCACCTATCCGTTACCCCTTACACTATGCACTCAACTCCTCTTCGTATTCCCCACATTTTGCTTTAGCTTTATCCTGTTGACCTAGTTTCTAGGCTTACCTTGTAGCATTCCTTATTAAAAACGTCCAATAATGATTTTCGACCTCAGTTACGAGTATTTTTTTCGTTCCTGCCTAAGTTCATTTGGCCTTGGTATCAGCCCAATGTACACCTGATGAAGTCTTGGAATAATAAGAAAAATTGTCAAATTAGTAGTTTCATTTTGGTATTTAAATGTAGGGGTAAAAGAAGACTCTTCCAATTAGAAGACCTTCGGTAGTAATTTAAATCTCCCGTTTTTATCATTCACACATTACACTCTAACTTGAACAACTCTCTATTGGATTTTATCCCTGGTATCTGTTTTAATGCTTTCCAAATGCACTTGTCCCTTGCACTGCGAAAGATCGTGCATTTCTACCGTACTGTCATAAAAATATACTCCAGGCGTTTAATTAAATTTTAAAGTTAAGAGGAAATCGGAAGGTTGCGTGAAAAGGACCTTTGGTGGGTAAATAAAAAACTTTGAAAGTTCAAAATTCAGTGATAAAAAAATAAGGCGCATCTATATGAGAAGGGTTCTAACGCAATTTTAGAAGAAGCAATTTTAAGAGATGACTTATGTTTTCGACGCCTTCGTGTCATCCTGACGCCATCTTCAAACTGAAAGCCCTTCGCATAATCACTTCCCTTAAAGATGGCGTCATGATGACACCAAAACACGGTGTAAACAGTGCAACATTGATAGTATATTACTGTTAAACAAATCTCTGCTATCTTAAGTCATGTAGATAGTGTAGTACGGCATGAGACAGGAGAGGGAACGTGAGGTAGCATTGAACTCTTTTTTTTTCAGGCATACACCATTTCGAGCGTAGCCTCTTGCCCAACCAGAGCGAGCAATGTCCTGGGTAGAGACAACATTTACAGGAGTGGTCTTCCGTTGCCTTCCCAAAGCGAGAGTCTTTATATCGGGCTAGGTTAGATTCGAACCCACAACCTCTGGCATGTGATTCCGATTCCTTAACCACTAGATCACGGCGGCTCTTACACTCATATAAGGTCATATAATTATATGTAAAGTTTGAGATGGCCATTCTTTACAGTAGACAGTTCGTTGCAGATGACTGTTCTCTAAAGTTATCCATTCTCTACGGTACACGTTTCTCTTCAGTTGGCGAGTCCTGAATTTCATGTTGTAATTCTCTTCAATGATCGTTCTACAGGTGACCAGTGTCTACGGATGACCATTGTCTATAGTAGACCGTTATTTGCAGGTGACAGTTCTCAACTGAAGAAAGTTCTTTATGGCTGAAAGTCCCTACAGATGACCATTCTCTACAGTGGACCTCTCTTTTCGGTTCACCATTCCGTATTGATGACGATTCTCTATAGTAAGCCGTTCTCTTTGACTGACAATTCTCTACAGATGACCAGTCTCTACAGGTGACCAATTTCTGCAGATGACCATTCCTTATAGTAAACTGTTGTTTTCGGTTGACTGTCCTCCACATGACATTCTCTATCGTGGACCGTTCTCTTGGGGTGACAGTTCTCTAAAGATGGCTATTGCCCACCGATGACCATTCTCTACAGTAGACTGTTCTTTTGGGGAGACAGTTCTCTGAAGATGACCATTCTATACAGATGACCACTTTCTACAGTAGACTGTTCTTTTCGCTTAACTGATCTCCGAAGATGACCATGTCTACAGATGAGCATTCTCTGTAGATGGTAATTCTCTATAGTAGACCGTTATTTTTAGAAGGCCGTCCTCTAAAGTTGATCATTCTTTAGAGATGCCTATTCTCTGCAGATGATCGTTAATTCAGGGTAACCGTCTTCTACAGGTGACCTCTCTCTACACATTACCCTTTTCTGAGCTCTCTTTACAATGGACCTTTCTCTACAGACCTGTCATTACTCCTGACTGCTGCTTTCAAATGACCATTTTGCACAGATATTTTTTCTTCACGAGTGATCGCTGACGGATACTTTACTTCATCAAGTTTGAAGTGTACTGCATCTAAACTTTCCAAAAATATTAAACTTTGGGACGAGGAGTTTGGAATGATGTATGGTACAAATTTGCAATGGAAAACATAATTCTGTGACGATGGAAGTGTTTTGGATACTCAAAAGTCAGATATTACCGTTTTTCAGATTATGAAGCTTTGGGGCCAGTCACTGTTCGTAACAAAATATCCGGGTTTTTGTTAACCAATGTGTACTAGGAAGTCATATTACTAGTTAAAATTAAAATCTCATTCAGATGCTGCCGCGTTTTCTTCTTAATCCCTATCAACTCAAGTCTTGAAACAGTGCATTTCTGTTGTAATTTGTTGTATCCCATGCTGTGAGATATAGTAGTTACCAGATGTCATTTTTGAGTATGGGTTCATTTCAGTCTCTAATCCAAAGTAACATCGCATTAGTGTCCTTGGTGTTTGAACGCCTCTTAGCAATAGTCTAAGTAGCAAAGACAGACTATTGGAGACTGTAAGCACTCCGTGTATATTTGCTCTCAAACTTGCCTGAAAATGACCAGACATGAAAGTTCCACATGTCAGTATTGACTCCTATTACGAACATGAATTCTAAGGTGTTGAACATGTAGACCACGTTTTGTATCGTTGGCACTTTGCGATAAGGTATAAGCGGATAGATAGAGACTATTCTTGAGAGATGTGTCTTCTGCTTATCCATTGTTCCCTACAACTCCATTATAGTGCTCTTTTCTCCACTAATGACGTAACATGACGTCATTCTGTGATCTCAGGATACAGCATTCCCCTTCTTAGTAGTTCAATATCCGTAAGTTCTGTGTCAAGAACAATTATGCTGAGGTGAACCATGTTCTCCTTTGAAGAGCATGTTTAATGGGATGCACCCTGCTATTCGCTGGGGTGCTTCACGATAAAGCTGTTGCCGTGGTGTGTTGCAATCTCACCCTAGTAAGTAGTCGCATGCTTTGTATCACTGGTACTAAGCACTAGATACATGGATATATAGATAAATAATGTGGATACATATCAAAGCAAGAAAATGGCAAGAATTTGTCTTTTCATTGGGTCTTTTCGGTTAACCATTCAGTTCCACAGACACTGTCTGGTCAAAACAACACAAATGTAGCAGTCAGACGTCTAATTGGCTACTTTCAAAACACTATCAAAAGAAAGCACTTCCTCTCCAAACAGCAGGACGTGAAATTAAACACAACAGCAAGACTCTTCTTGAGGATACAGACACATGCGATAACATAATCACTAAGCTGGATCACCATTTTACGCCCCGTCGAAATATTACGTTCAAGCGATTCCAATTCAAGAAAGCAACGCAAAGGCAAGAAGAAGATTCATTAGCCTATATCACCCGTCTACGATCCCTAGCAGATACGTGTGAATTAGCAGATGAAGAATCGGAGATCAAGGATCACTTCTTCCTCAGCTGCTGTTCGCATCGCTTGCGCAAAAAGCTACTCACCGTAGACAACTTTGTCTCGACTCATCACAATATGTCGAAATGAAGAGACGGTTACGCAGCGATTGAAGGCGATGGACACACTCCAAGGAACTACCAACACCCTGAGCAGTGGTGAGAGTCGTTTTCGTAAAATGTTTTCTAAGACTGACACACGACGCCCTCAGTCAAACTCTAAGAACTCTGATGGTAAATGTTTTCGCTGTGGTGACCCTTTTGGTCAGGGGCATATGCGTTTTTGCAGGGCCGTTGGAAAGGTTTGTTACGACTGTGGTGGTAAAAATCACTTTTCGTCTGTGCGTAGATCAAAATTGCGCCAACCAAAATTCAGAAGTGAAAATCGGGCACACCACTTGTCAGGTGATAATGATGATGCAATATCAGAATCGGACAATGATTATTCATTTGCATTAGGCATGCGCATTTCTGATGAAACAAATCAATCAGGTGACATTGCATCATAATGTAGTATTGCAGCTAGTGGAAGGCAATTTCGACACACCCAAATTACCATAGGCAAGTCACATGTAAAATTCATGATCGACACTGGCTCATCTATTAACACTATTAAACGTAACACGTATGATAAAGTACAACGGGAAAATTCAAGCCTTAAATTACAAAGTTCGAAAGCCAAGCTGTATCCATGCGCCTCACTACCCATTCCTATAAAAGGGTACATGGAAATTTTGCTAGAGTCTAGTGACAGATATACGCCAACTAAACTTAACGTAATAGCCAAACCTGATGTTGGCAATTTACTTGGTCTAAATTCAGCTACAGCACTTGGCTTAGTTTCTATTTCTAAATCAAAACTGACGTTACATCATCTGAGTGATTAATCCCAGCATCTGCCTAAAATTATGGCTCTTACTGATACTTACTCCGATATTTTCGAAGGACGAGGTGAGTTAGTTGATTTTCAAGCAATATTATACATAAAGCAAGACGTCCAACCCGTATATCAAAAACATCGGAGACAAACCTATCACATCCGACAAGCAATCTCAGCCGAATTGGAGCGCCTTTTAAAAAAAGAAATGATCGAACCGGTTTCAGGACCACAACGATTTGGTTGTTAAGCCAAAATCTAATGGTAAAGTTCGTGTCTTGATGCTCGTGCTATTAACACAGCAATTATGCGAGAAACTTATCCTATTCCTACGTTAGATTCCATAATTGATGATATGCATTGGGTCAACTTTATTTTCCAAAATTGACATGAAAGAGACCTATATGTTGATCGAATTAGAGGAAGCCTCATCTGAAATTACTAAATTTCACACAGAAAAAGACTAATGAAATACAAACGTTTATGCTATGGCATCAACAAGGCTGTTGAAATTTTCCAGCGAGCCATCGACAGCAGCATAGGTCAAATTCCAGGAGTTCGATTTATCTCTGATGACATAATCATACATTCTAAACAGTTAGAAGACCATCTAAAAAGCCTGGAACTTCTCTACAAAAAGTTGCGTTTACTAAACATGCGTCTAAACAAAGTCAAATGCAATTTTTGCCATACCCAAACTATCATTCTTGGGTGTCATCATCTCTATAGACGGTGTTAAGCTCTCAAAACAGCAGAACCACCCGCAAACGTAAAAGAACTACGTAGCTTTCTGTGCTTTGTATATACATATCGAAATTCATCGATCACTTCTCAGAAAAGACTGCTGACCTTCGTGAACTACTCAAAAAGGGTACACGATTTTCCCGGTATTCCTCACGCCAACACGCATTTGATGCTTTAAAAGCCGATTTGACCAGTGACAAAGTTTTAATGCTTTACAATCCACCCAAAGAAGTTGATTTTGTCACTGACAGCAGTGATCGTTCACTTGGGGCGATATTGCTGCAAGCCGACGAAAATGGCTGTAAACGTCCAGTTGCCTACATTTCAAGGTCACTAAGTGATCATGAACGTAAAATGTGCATCACTCAAAAAGAAGGGTTGGCATTGGCATGGGCCATTGGAAAGATGCACAAATATTTATTTAACAAACATTTTCATGCGCACGTAGATCATGAAGCATTGAAATATGTCTTTAATCCCAAAAGTAAGCTTAAAGTTTACATTTTCTGATGGCAATTAAAGTTGCAAAATTATAATTTTACCGTTCATTACCGAATAGGATCTGACAACATAGCTGACTTCATTTCCAGAAATCGTAGACCAGACGCATCAGTCACCGATGCTGATAAAGGAGGAGAGTAGATTCGTTTCATTGCTAAAAATGCCGTCCCAAAATCGATGTCTCTCTCCACAGTCCGTTCAGAATCGCTGACGCACCCAATTTTCGTAGAACTCAGAAAACCTATCCTTACGGGAAAATGCAGAGTGGTTTTAGGGAGTCTCATCAATGGGCTTAGGGGTAGACCATATTTCTATATAATAATTTTTCTTGACATGAAATCAAGTGCTAAATGTCTATTAAGCTTGTTAAATCGTTGTAAAATAACTTAAATATGTTAAGATTTTAAATTATGCCTACCAGTTAATGGTTAAGGGTAGACTGTAGTTCTAGTTTAATGTGCGGTGCCAAGGAACACTGTGCTGGCGGCCCCTAGTGGGATGGGATGCCTACACTTGTATTCGAGTTGATATCTGGTATCTACCACTTTGCCAGGCTCATAGATCTGACCAGGAGAATGGTTGAGCGCCACAAAAACGGACAAATACGGCTGCGCACCAAAATCGTACACGTTTCTTAATTATTCGACAATTTTGCTATAGAGCACCTGCTTATTGACAGCGTGTTGCGAAGGCGGAGATAAGATGCAAAGCACGGGATGCAAAATACAAAGACTGGATGTTTCCAACACAAGTAGCACTGTCCTGGAAATATTAATTGTTCCCAGTAGGCTTATTATAGTTTAAAGGGGTAAAGAGTTGTATTGATTCATAAATTAATTTTCTTTCACTCTGCGCTAATTACTTCACACTCTGTTTATGTAAAGAAGCGAATTAATTTTTTCCTTTAGAAAGAGCATTCCCGAGTGATAGATAAGAAAGTTGATATGATCAAGCGATATCAACATGTAGCCCGTTTCTCATTAGCAACCTTGGATCACCCACTATGAAATATAGGTACGCATTCAACACAAACTTTAAGATTTGTTGATCTGCTTCGATGCTGCGGAAAAGACATGAAATTATCGGACATGTCCTTCTAAAAGAAATTTCGAGAAGACCAGTTTTTGATAATTATCGATTACGAACTTGAAAGGTAGTCAAGTGGCACAATTATGAAGGATACAAAACTTCCTAGTAAGAAGGATGTCATTTATTCTTTGGATGGTTTTGTGAAGGGGCCGAGACAGCATACGATTCATTATGGAAAGCCACGATCACACAGTCATACCAGCTCTGATTACCGTCTCCCGGATATAAATAATAAGGGGAGTAGAAGCAGGAGTTCAGCAAAACTTCCGAGAACAGAGCTCAATCAATTTGGGGCGCACAGTGGTTACAGAAAAATCAGTGGAGAAAGCATTCATGTCAGAACTAGGTCAGGATCGATGGACAGCAAGAGTTCAACAAAGAGCGAAAGGTTGTCTGCCGAAATTAACCTTTGGCCATCTATCGACGAAAATGCAAACATTAGGGTGTCTTCAGGGAAGTTACCGAACCTTTCTGTGACCCAGTTTCCTCGAGTGACCAAAAGTGAGTTAAAAAGTGAAAGAAAAGTTTCACAGGAGCGGAAATACAGGAATGGATTAAGTGCAAAAAGTTTGATTTTTGCTGGCTATTACGATGTGGAATCGAGATCCAAAATATCTATAGGCTCCGTAGCTAATACTTTACAGCAAAGTGGAAAGTGGCCAAACAGAAAAATTTCCGCGCCCGATTATTACCAGTCAAATGAGCAGGAAATACTTTCTTCGACGATTCCAACTTTTAGCATTCTCCTTCACGGATGTGTATTGGCAGATGGTACCGTGATCCCAATGATTACAGTCGAAGACTTGGAACCTGGGGCAGCTGAGACAAATGCTTGCACGTCCGAATCTCCTGATAGCAGCCGCCTTCAAATACCACCAATATCGAGTGGCTCAGACTTCGATGCTTGTATGATCAGGTCAGGAAAAATTAGCAGTGCGAACAGTGAAAGAGAAAGGAAAGTGGCAAATGTTGCCCAACCATCACTTACATATTTGATGTGCTCAATGTACTGTAATCCTAAAGCGAGCAGGTCCAAAACTATTCGATCTTATTCCCCCGATGATGCAAACGAATTGTATCAAAATCTCCTCTAACTAAACCTCAAAATTGTCTTGTTTCATTTAACTTGATTGAAACTAGCTTAGTTAATCAACTTTGTAATAAGAGTAAGAATTTTTTTAAAGTTTGTATTTTGTAAGATCTTGTGGCTCCATCTTGCCTTGAGGAGGTGAGTTGTCTTATTCAGCTATAGATAAGTACCAGGTACAATTCAAAATAGAAGATATGCTATATTTTATATATCTGTATTTTATTATTTTATCAAACGTTGTCTTATTTTAAGAACAAAGGCATTAAACCAGCGGCGTAGAAATCGTTCTTGTGGAAAGAATACCTGCTCCTTATTAAGAGTAAATCAATTGAGAAGTAAGCTGACGCTTATCAAAAAATTGTTGATGGTACAGAATAATAATACTGCACGAAATAGCGAATTCATTTTGTACCTAAAAGCATTTTTCGTCTGACACTCATTGGTCAAAGCAACACCAATCTGGCAGTCAGAATTCTGATTGGCTACCTTGTAAAACACAGTTGGGTAATTAATTCCGTTGATTCCCTTTTCGGTTATTTTCTGGCGAATTGTACTCTGAGGAGTGTCAGACGAAAAAAGCTTTTAAGTACAACATGAATTTGCTATTTCATGCAGTTTTATCAAAAGATATCAAGCATTTTGGGATGATTTGCCAAATGAAGATGGTAAAAACTTTATTGCCTAATTTATCTATAGGACGATACTCAAATGAAAACATCATTAAGGGACCAAAGAACTTCGATATGTAACTACAGCTTTGAACACAAAACTGGGCTTCCGGAGCGGCTAAAGATAGAACGTGTGTGTATTTGAGGGGGAACATTTTGAGAAAACACTGCAAAGATTACTATGATTGGTTTAGTTACAGCAAGAATTGTTTACCTGATGATAGGCCAAGAGCATTTGCATTTCAAAAAATGTAGGGGTTTTTCAGGAGTAAATAATATACGTATATCGTGTAGTAAACATGCTTTTCTACCTCCGCATCAGATACCCTATATGACCTGTGACACAGCATAAACGATTTGTCGTATTCATAGCAATTGTAGTTTAACGCTACCCTAACTGTGTATGTGTATGTGGGGTAGGAGAAGGGATAAGTAGGTTATAAAAACGATCAGTCCAATCTATGAAACTTTCTTGCGTTTTTACAAATTAATTCAGGAATTTATTTGAATTTCGTTTTATAATTTGCTAAGTTTGTTGATGGTACAGAATAATAAAACTGCTCGAAATAGCGAATTCATTTTGTACTAAAAAGCTTTTTTCGTCT
>JAAAKL020012928.1:0-12747 GCA_010016065.2 Carybdea cf. marsupialis auct. non (Linnaeus, 1758)
TCCATAGAAAAATTATCACAACACTCCTTATTAAGTAACAAATGTTGAGCAATAGCCGACTCGTGTTGTGAAGGGCGCGAAGCTAAAAAAAAGCTTTTTCAACCTTCAGTAATGAGTTGTCTTTTCAGATCAATACACTTGGATTTTGTACCACTAATAACTTGTTCAAATGAAATCAATCTATATAAGTTATGGTTTTCAAATCTATAAAAGTAAAAATATAATCAAGTACTCTATGGAAATTAAGGATTCCAGTTTTTAACACGGGTACCAAATTGTTGAAAGCTTCCTGTTTTCCTGATATGACATGAAAATACCATCGTTGAGGTTGTTATTTTATTGAAACGTATAAAATTAACCTCGTTTTGGCTGCGCGACATTTACAGTACCAGTGTCTGGCAATGTAAGGAAAGTAGTTACAGTATTGTCGCTAAAGCCTCTCCTCAAATAAGAAAGCTAAGGGGTCAAAAATAAACATCCTTTTCCGTGTTTCCTTGATGCTCTCTCCAATTTCTTGTTGGTCTTCAAATTCTTTAATTTGCAACGAAATATTTACTTTTGAAATTAAGAAGCGTTCCTTCAGTAATTTACAGATGAGAGAGATGGCGAGTTTGCGATTGGTGGAAGGCTATTTCTTGTATTAAGTGGATGATTAGAGGCGGAAAATCCCTGACTTCCGCGCCTAGTTATCCGCTTACTGTCTGTTCGATGGATTAAAAATCGTTCTCGTAGCTGAGAGGTGTGTCTCAACCTTGTCGGGGAGGTAAAGGTACTCTTATCAAAGTCCTCAAAATTGTCTTCAGCCTCGGAGGAAATGTCCAAGTCTTGACTCGACTGATCTTTAGAGGAATTATACTTTTTTGTCGCCAAGCGTACAATACTTCTCATTAAATGAGCATTATCTCGAAAACGGTGTCTCTCAGTAATTCTTGCAAACACATCTTTTATAGTATGGTAACGATCACCATCATCCCCATTTGAAGGTGTATTTGTCAAATCTTCCAAACCAGTCTTTGATGGACTTGTTTGTAAAGATCGATAGCATCGTGGTTGCGATTGGCGGGAACTTGTAGTTCTTGTACTGGACCTCGTTTCGGGGAGGGAGTCCACGGAAATCATATTTCCCTTTTTACGACGCAAATCGTCTGTCGTTTGGGAACGCTTTGCTTTGGCTTTAGGTTTTGAGGCCGCAGGGTAAGAAAGCCTTCTTGTACCTAAGCGTGGTGATTGCGGTTGAGTTGATTTTATTCCAAGGTTTTCCTCAATAACAATGTCTCTGTCTAACCTTGTTAATGTCTCCCTCTCGGCTACTTCGATGTCATGATCATTGAGTTTATTTTCATACACTCCTCTCAGAAATGCTCTTTTAGGCCTCCTATCCCACTTGGTTTTCATGTAAGGTGGAATTACGTGACAATAGGAATACGAGAATGATCTTGTTATCATGTGCTCAATCGTGAGATTTCGAAGCTCTCTAGTCATCTCGTATTTGAAGTCAAGTTTATCTACGATCCTTTTGTGTTCTTTAGCATCTAATTCGTGCTTTTTTTGTTTAGCAACATGTTTATCTCCTCCACGAACAACCGATTTGACATAAGTAGAATTCTCTAAGGTCTCTCCTTTGCGAACATGTTTCTGAACGAATGCATCTAAATCGACTTCACTCTTTCTAGCTTCGTTTAAGCTTCTGACAGCGTCCTTGGGCTGGAAATCGTCCCCTTTTAACTTGGCAAAATGTCGAAGCGCTAGGTGTTTGTCAGAGAGCAGTTTCAATTCCGAAAGCGGAAGGTTACCAGAAGGTCTTCGTGTTGACTTGATGGCGGAAAATGGGCTCACCTGTTGACCCTGGTTAGCAGTTTTGTGTCCGTCGATGGATTTATCTTGATCTTTGTTTTCTTCGTCATGCTGTTTTATAATACCATCCTTACCACCTTTACTAGGAGTAGGGGCCTCATTCATATCTCTTTCCTCTTCTTTAGAAGAAAATGGAAGGACATCATTAGATGGTTTACGTTCCATCTCCCCTCTGTAAAGATCTCCACTCTTTTCATTTTCAGTTGTAGTACTTGTAATAGTGTCATGTTTTCCTTGAGAGTTACTAGCAGAAGAAACTCTATTTCTCGTATTCATAGCATCCGGAGAATACTCCAAACTTTCTGCTGTTCGGAGACTACCAGTTAGCGTAAAGGACTCAACAGATTTTGAGGCTTCGGAATTGGACGCTTTCAAACCCTCAGGTCTTCTTACAGTTGAAATAGATCCGTTTTTAACACCTGTTTCACAATGCTCATTAGGAGGTTCTCCACTTTTACTATGCTCGTTATTTACGTTGCTAGTAACATCACCGTAGTTTTCGTCATCTCCATTGTCAGAATCGATTTCCTCTAAACTGTTGCAGTCTTCTTCTTGAACCATACTCAGTCGTGTTAAATTCATTCTCAGCACATCTAAGTTTGTTCTCAGATCACTTTCCTCAATATCGCCGCTATGAACAAATAAAATCTGACTACCCGTAGTGGAATCGAGTGCATCAAGAATTCCATCACCCAAATTCACATTGTAATTGTTATCGACTCTTTCAATGTTTGATTCATCCTTCCTGATAGTGTTCTCTCCATGGCTGAAATTCATTTGTGAATTTTTTTTGTCCTCCACGTCTTCCTTGTATTCCGAAAGTCTATCAGCGTCGCTTGACGCTTCCCCGAAGTCTTGAGACTCGCATTTATCTTCCCCCAGGTGATTATAGAACATGTCATGGGCTTTATGATAAACATCTCTTAACTCTAATAGTCTTAAATCATCACTAAGTGCTAAAGCGTGCCGCAAGCTGTCCTCGTTTCGAACATCAAGCTGTTGCAAGGAATATTCGAGAGTCCTCTCTTTTAAAGTCTTCAACTTGCCCTGCCTCTCTCGTAAATCTTTGCGCATTCCATTCATTCTAGATGCAAGAATACTCCTTTCCCTTGCATCTGCTGCAGATTTTAACACTGCCTCTCTCCCTTCCACAGTCTTACAGTCTTTACAGCGACAGCATGACGAGAAAGCACTTCTGGCGCTATGGCGGCTTGCTTTTCCTGGAGTACGTGAGATAACGGCTTTGCTTCCCGGCCTTGAGACGCTGTAATCTTCTGTTGCAATTTTTCTAATCCTTTGTGGTGTGCAGTTGTCTTTTTGTGATTTCTCATCATTTTTGTTGCTATCTCTCCCTTTTCTTTTGCATTGAACCTCAGTATCGTGGATATCTGGCGCATCATTGTCCCTTTCATTTGCTTGTCCATTTAAAACCCAAGTCCGAAAATTATCCCTTGGTATTGATCGACGTCGCTTTATAAAATCAATATCGGAGTCATCACTTATAGACGTTTCAGACACAGTTTCGATTTCTGCAGTTTCACTCAAATTTTCACTTAATTTTTCATTTAAATTTTCACTTATGTTTTCAGGAGACTGTTGAAGCAAGTTTTCGCTCGACATCTTTTTCATCTTTTTATGCCCGTTGTTAATCACTCCGGCATTTTCAATTGCCTCGCCTACTATCTTCAATCCAGCATCGTAGTCCATCTGCTGCACATGAATGCAAGAACAGTGATGGCCATTAGGGTTGAAGGGCAATTCGCTGTAAACAAGACTCTGAACATTAGCGTACTTCCCATGTATTCGTTCATCTGCTAGCAAAGAATATCTTTTTTCGTGTTTCCTTAACGCTCTCTCCAGTTTTATTGTTTGTGTCTCCAAATTCTTTATTCTTGACTTTGATCGTTTTGCTCCCCTTTTCACTGAGTTCCTTGATATCATTTTTGAATAATTTTGCCATCCTGCCATGACTGTGAGTTAATATTCATAACATTAACTAAGAGCTACTGATAATTATTGCAGATAATTAAATCCGATAGGCACTATACTGTAAGGGTTTCGTACCTCTGTTAATATCCTTCTAATATAGAGCTGTGTTTCCTACTGAGCCGCAGCACATTTCTCAGTTTATCTCTCGACAATTTTAATTTGATGAAGTTAAAGTAACTCTAGTGAAGCACCTTATCTTCCAGGTGTTTGTAATCAAATTATTGAAAGAATTCATCAATGACAGAATATTCCATATTGGGTACTACCAGTCGATTTCACTAGGTTGCCTTTCATACGGCGTTGATGTTACCAAGGCGACAATTATAGACATCAGCATTATAAGTATTTCATCCCTATACTTCCCTTGGCGTTGTGTAACTTTTACAATAATATAAATACTCATCATAGGAAATAAGTAACGACATTTTATTTACGAAAGGAAAAATGCAAATCTTGAACTCAAAAAAAAGATTAGAGATATCGATTTATTGGCACTGTTTGACGAAACGTTTTAGATGACAAAAATTTCTATATTCCATATTATAAAGGAGGAAATATGTAAAAGGGTCTTTTAACGGAAGTAACCATTATTAAACTTTGAAACAGCATTCATACAGCGTTTTTTATAAGACATTAGTTACGGTGACGTGTTTTTTTGACGAGCGCATGTATCATGATCAGTGACATATTTCGGTTTTCTCCCATACTTCTATATCAAAAAATTGCAAGCAATATCCACATAATTGTATTTTGATCTTCTGATGGTTATTTGTAATAAAAGAACAGGTGCATCTATCTCCCTTAGGAATGTGGTTGAATCAAAGGAAGAAGTTGTAATGTCGTCAATCTTTGAGAAGGTGTTCAACCTGATATGTTGATCAGTGATTCCGAAGAAAAGTTCATGGGCACAGAGGGCTTTCCTTATCACCTCTATTCTGCAGATATATGCATAATTGTAATACATTATCATCTTTGTATAGATCTCTTGGCTAATATTTTATATTTCATAAGCTAATTACCACTATTCTGCTGGCCTATTTCACGACTGATTTTGCTGGGAGGAGGAGGGGGCGGCTTTAAGAACCTCTCTATGTAACGTCACACCCGTACATCCCACAGCAGTGAATTTTGGACTGATTATGTTACTATCTCGTATTAGTACATGATAGAAAATTATTGGATTTGATTGCTTTAGCAATGCCATCTATCGATATGATATTTTAGAAAGATTTTCCGTCATTTCAAATGTTGCATTCAGATATTAACTTTACAGCATAATATTCAAATTGATTTGATTGTATAAAAACGACATAAAGAAAGGGATTATAAAATAAATTGGTTTTGAATTCAAGAAGAATTTGCTCAGATTGTAAATTTTATCCGAAAAATATGTAACTGAGTAGTTGGTCACTTTTAGACCTCACTACCATCATGTAAACGGGAATCTACAGCAGGTCTGACAAAAATTTCATTATCAAAATAATATACTTGGCGAGAGGACGTTTCTAATATTTCCAGTGGGAAATGGCACGCAAGAGTTTCCTGGGAGTTTCAAAACATACTACCCTCTACCCTCTTCCCAGAGCAGACTATAGTTAGCTTCCGCTCTGTTTACTTCATTTTGCTCGTTGCCATCACAATCTGTCATGAATATTTATTAGAGTCTTTGTTTCATCATATTAGATAAATAGCTGCTCTTCAGAAATGGATTTTTAAGAACCATTAATTAAGTTGAAACGTATTATAAAATTGTATACTGCTATTTGACACGAACAAGTTATAAAAGAGGAAACTTAAATATCAGCACAATGCTCTAACAGTTGTTTATTTCTGCTTTTGTTGGTTTTGTCGAGCGTCCGATTTCCAACATTTCATTACAATCCCTATACAAGTCTACAAGACCTAGATTAGTCCATAGACAAATGTTAACTAATTTTCCTTCGAAAATATTAATTTTTTTCTTTGTGTCTTCCCGAATCCAACTAATAAGCGGTTAACAAAGCTAAATCTTAGTGGTGATACGTAATTCTTCCACTGGAGATGTGTATGAAGGCAACATATCATGTCGTGTGGTCAATTGAATGAAAGGTCTACATTTCATCCTTACAAATCAGTACGGGCATCTTCTATTTGTGTTCATGAATGCATGAGCTACATAAGTATATCAGGATGTTATCAGATCAAGAGAACGAGTTTGAATAGATACTGCTAGAGATAATCATTCTGGGTACAATAACAATGATTGGTCGATCTGTTCTCATTTTTCTGGTGCTCATAGCCACTTGCGCTTATCAATGAAAGAGAACATGGATATTATGAAAGTCAGGCTTGCTATTTTATTCCTATCTTTGTGTGGCATTTGCCAAGGTTAGTATTATATTTCCTTTGCATACACAAATTATACGTAACTTAGAAGGCAAATGAAGTAGGCATTATTGATTTCTGTATCTTTGTTGTGCCCCATACTCAAATCGATTTAGGAGATCATTTCCTTTACAACTGCTTTCGTTCTATAAATTGCAAGTTTTGCAAATATTGAGCATAGACATCTTTGCCTTTAATATTTTCCAATCAAACTACTTCAGCTGCTGCTGCCACTTTTACACTACAAAAGCTTGAAACGTCATTTTGCTTACTTAACCTTCAGTTCGTTTTTTTCTCAATTTAACGTTTCAGTTTTTGGTGGCTTAACATAATATAGCAGTTCAATGGCTCTCGCATGTCAATCAATAATGGCTTTTTGATGCTGTAATGTGATTTTTAGGATTATTCGCTAACTTCACATCATTTTTTTTCATACTGCCAGCGAGATTGTAAAATCTGCCCCTGTTCAATACTTCATGTTTGAAATTTATGGTGCCTGCTACGTTTCTCAACACAAAGACGTTTTCGTCAATGGTGCTTAACTTTCCTCTTTTCTGCCGTAGCTACTGTTCTTTGCAGATGCATTTAAGTCTATTTTACATGGTTATACCATTTTTGTCTTTTTACAACACGAAAATGGGTATCGATGCTTGAAAATGTTCTATTCCCCTTCTTATCATCAGTTGATATATGACTTCTGTATAGAAGAGAGGTATTTTGTGACATCCGTCACTGCACTCGATGTATTTCATATCAAGAGTTCATTCTCTGAGCCTCTTTTTGCTAATTGACAAACGTTATATTTTTCGTTCCCGACATAAGAAAATGTCGATATCGATTTCAACCTGGAAACTGATATGGCGACTGGAGGAAAAGAAGAAGTCATCAGCGAATTTCTCGTAGTTCAGTTAGTAGAACGAACGCCACGAGCTCGTGCGTCATTTTTTCGAATTTCGTTTGTGAACTATATGTTCCACTCCTCCACTATCTTTTCAAATCCAAGATAACTTATTATTACTAAATTTTGCAGTAAATTATGTCGTTTTGTGAGCTCTCCCTCTCTCTCACTATGTACGCTTCCTTTAAACAATAATGTCAATTTAGCGCTTTCTTTTAACTTGGTATTTCTTTGAATAAGAAGGGCAAGTATCACCTACTATCAAGGATCGGATAATCTTCCCTTTACCCTTATCAACTGAATTGAACTAAACCTTTTTAACCGTGGTTCAATCGATTTGGAGCCAATTTATGTTTGAAAATTTCTCAATTTCAGCTCCAATTTCGTTGTTAAATTTGTTGGATATTTTGCAACTTTACGTCATTTTTGGGCTATAAGGTAACATAATGATTTTACTGCGACTTCTCTAATCAGCAAAAAGGAACATCCACAAGTGGCCCGACATGATATTTCATCCTCACAGCGAGAATAACGATGTAATCTCCAACGAAGAACCTCTTTCTACTAGTGGAAGCCAAACTGTCACAAAATCCAAGCTTGGTAATGGACGAAAAATATTTCTCACCGGTAAATCAACAAGCAGCAAATACATGACAGGGAACTCAAATGAGAAGAACAAAGGCAGAAGAGAAGAATCACCTTGGAATGCCATAAAATGGACGAAAGATATCCAGACAAGGATGGGAATAACTACTGATACACCCATGATGAAGCTAAGCCCAGAGTTCTGTGACTGTCGAAGTGATTTTGATGACACTTATGGATTGGAATGGGATGATCCTATGCATAGGGTCGAAGATTATGATGATGATATGGTATTTATGCCTGGGGATGTCGCAATGTAAAGAAATTGACAATGCATTATTATTTCAGTTGAATAGTTTATATCAGAGGTAAAAATAGAAATCAATGCCTATACCCTTTTTACGAACAAGTGACGAAGTAAAGAAAGATGGAGAAATTTTCTCCTAATATTGAAGAATTGATAAACGATTTTGAGATGAATTTGGATACATTATCATTTGTTGACTCTCAATAAATTTCAGAGCGAGTATTCCACATCTAAATCATTTGAGATTTTAATTTTCTAATAGAAAGATAATAAAGTTCTCTAACTCGAATTACTTCAGTATAGGATCTTTTCATTAGTAATACAAAGTTTGGAATAATGCTTCAGGTTCCTTAAAGCCTGCTTTGTCGCGCCGATCCAGGGACCATTCAGTTACGTGTCTAGACCACGGTAAGTCGTGCGTGCAGCTAGGCTAAACGACACTCTCAACGATTTGGAAGCGCAACATGCTTGTTTTAAATTTCATCTTATTTGTGAAGAACTTATTTACAAGCTGAATTTGAGATCCTACTTTAGTAGGTAAAATAGCCGAGGTCCTAGGTGCTGTACCCACCCGGACGATATTTCAACCTGCATGGGAAAAGAAAGCACTTAACCTAAACGGAGCTGGTTAGTTTGACATCAAAAATATCGATAGTGTGCGAAAGTGCAAATTTAATGAACAGAATTACTCTTTGAAATGGCTACAGTGTGTCCCTGCAAGATGCTTCTATCAGTAATGAAGCTTCCGTTTTAGTGAAAAGTCATCTTTGCATCGCAACTTCTAGACGGTCATGTTAAAAAGTTTTCAGATATTGCTACGACATCAAAAGTTGGGAGAAAATTTGTAGCAATGTCGGACTTTCGAAAATTCACCCCGATTCAACTGAGATCAACGACAGTGAAATCAGGCTCCGGAGCAATAGACTTTATGTCATACCAACTGTGAATTGGCCCGACAAATCGTAGCCTCCGAATCAGCATCACTATGCTCTCCACTACAGTCTCATGTGCATCTTAGTTCCTGTCTGTTGACTGACAGAAGACCAAATCTGCGTGTATATCTGCTTAGGTAGGCGTACGCGCTAAAAATCTATCTTTAGTTCGTTCTTTTATGACCTTATCTTTCCTTTATCGGCTTTTTTCCCGTTGTTCTTTCTGTATTCTGAATGTGGTAGGTTTCGGGCAAAACAAGTTCAACCTGAACTTATTTTTAGCAGTTGCTTAAGGCTTCAGGGTATGTTTTCGTAATAGAAGATAATGTATAACTATTGCATCTAAGCCAGAGTGTGCAAGAAAAATAATGAAGCGATCTCGAATGCTACAAGGGGTCTATAGACATAGCAAAGATTAGTAAGTTTTTACATTTTATACATTCGATTACAAGAAATTCCTACATAGTAAATATAGGTTGAACTTCAAAATGAGGAGCCGAAAAGGAAGAAGATGAAGAGCCCAAGGATTATAGCGAAGAATATATATAGTTACAGATTTATACTTTCCATGCCAGGATCTTGTATTTCTATAATTGAAGGTGACTGAGGTATTCCTGGCTGTTCATTTGGAGTATTTGGGGCCGTAGTTACTTGCTCCTGATTATTTTCGCCTTGGCAATCATCTATTTCACTTGTGGCACTAACATAAGCACTTAAAGTTTCATTGTCTTTTGCATAATCTACTTCATCGCTACCACGTACGTCCTCTTGATCGGTAGATCTTAAAGCTATTTTACCTTCCTTCTTTACACAGCCACGTACAAGGGCCCATAACCAGTTTTTGCCAAGAATGATACTGGACATCAAATTCTCTACAAGTCTATGCCTGGACTGTTTGGTCAAATGTTCATGAAGTCGTCTGGTTGCTTCTCCATTGATCTCGATTTCCTGTATCCCAATGCAAAAGCGGTAGACAAACATACTTCTTTCTTTGTATAAAATTTCCATAGCTTCTTCGTCTATCAAAAAGAATGAAAATTCATGCAAGTTTCAAAGGGAATGTCACGTATCGTATCTTTAAAATATGTGATGCGATGGACCAAAGAAGATTAAAATTTGTCATGATCCCAATTTTACTACTCTATTCTTATGCATTTTAAAATAGAAAATATCAACCTAGGCAACATATTTTGTTTTTTTGTTATTTCAGGGCATCACATTGAAGTCTGCATTTGGCCCCACACATTATAAATCCATTTTTGTCAGTGGAGCCACTATCACTCTCCTTTTGGTTGCTAATGCAACAAAAACAATGTTCTCAGTCGACCTCATAACTAAACATATTCACAAAGCACAAATTATACATATATGCAATTATATACAACTAAAACCGACGTTTAGAGGACTAGCCCTTACTAAAATTATATATATTCATTGTAAAACATGGCCTTTACTCACGGCGAGATTTCGGAAATTTCATGTCGGAGGAAGGAGCACTATTTCGTGCAGTGTTTAAGTCACCGTTTTTCATGTGGAAGGTCCTGGGTTTGATCCCCGCCAGCACCGTATGCATCCATCTCATGTTTATTGAGTTATATTTATACATATATGTATATATAATACTCATTAGAATGCACAATATCTTTGACTTTTCGATACTATCTTTTTCAAAATATACTTCTGATAGCTCAAGATCCCACTTAAATATAACGTCATAGATATTAAAAGAAGGCATAAAATATATATATATATAATATCTTTCAAAAATACAGAACCTAATGACGTTTTGATGTTATCTTCTTCAGAAATTGAAGTAACAAATGTATTATCAACAAAATCCGTTACCAATATTTTTCGTGATGAGGGATTTGACATGTCCCCAATTCTGTAAGCCAGGTATTTTTACTTTGCAAACGTAATGTTTTTGCACTGAAAGCATTTAAGATTTAGAAATGAACTACTTTTACTAGAAGTGATACTTTGACAATATCAAATTTATTGGGAAAACTTTGACTGTGACTCAAAAAAAAAAAAGATCGTATGTTCATAGACCGGAGAATGCTGTGACAGAAATGATTTTTAAGTTGACCGCCTAGAGATTGTTGACTATATTTGCCTAACAGAACCCTTTCCCCATATATCATAAGAATAAGTAAGTATCATTATTGAGCATGTCTCAGTAAACCGTGCATTGCTTTCATTGCTATACTCAAATATTGATCCAGCAGTGAACTGAAACAAAGCTTTTAGATGGAAGACGGTAATGATAACGGTTGCATTACTGGCAGCACTAACGGAGAAAGAAGTATTACCTTGCAACCATTGGGTTCCAATCTTTCGTTTATCACGAGTTGTACGTTTTTTGTGCAAGGCAACACCAAATAAGGTGGCAATCGATAACAAAACAACCAATCCAGTGAGAGAGCGGGAATACATCGTGGAACGATGATCCAAAATTGTTAAACTGTCTTGTGAGGGAGGTGGCACAACCTATGGCCAAAAAAGATCGAAAACAACAAAACTGTATTTTATATCTACCGAAATAAACTAATTTTTGTAGATCCAGCAACATATAAAGCCCACACCCTCTGAGTAATGGTAAGGTACTGCTCATGGCCATGAATTTATCGTGGATACTTCTACTTCAAAACAGCCACTTGCATTGGTATGTTTTTTCAATACTAACGAAGGTGTTTCTCAATCGGCTAGTACATGCTGTACACTGTAAACCGCACAATTACCTTACCGGATCCGGGTGAGTTCCCCGCACCCATTCCACTCTATCTCTCCACCGGTGAAAATTGCCAATTTTATAGAGGGAGGCAAACACAAGACCACCCCGTTCTATTCTCGTGTGATAAATGTTTTATGGGTAAATTATGACATGCGAAAAGCTTGAATATTCAAGTTGCCTTGAATTTTACACACCTCACTCCACTTAGCAATATGATAACATACCGCGTAATAATAATAAGAAAAATAGAATAGTTGAATAAACTATTATTACCACAGGGATTGTATAGGGTCACGTCCCTCCTCATGATAACATTAGTAGACGAAATACGATTGCAGTTTTATCTTAGTCAATTTGGACTGTCATCGTGTTTTCTTTGACGATAATAACACATCTTGTTTTGCACAAAAAAGTGGGAGAAAAGTTTTAGCGGATGGGTAAGTGATAATCAAAGCAAGGGAAGTGGCATTGCTATGGCAAGGATTGCCAACCAAAAATTTTAGAAAAGTAAAACGTTCAGAAATGCATTTAAAATGCTCGGACTTGCATATAGGGCGGGTATATTATAGTTGTCATTTAAGTGCCCCCAGCTCCCCCTGCCAAATGCAATCTGATGCAATGCAAAAGAGGAAAGTCGATACGGACAGGGGTTTCGGACCAAGAGGCCACAAGTTTCCCAACTGGCACTATAAGAAGTTCATATCTGCACTTAGTATAGATTTCTCTAGTCATCGACTGACTAATTGATTAATTGATTTTACAGCGTCCTTACTTGTAAATTCATCTATTTATTTGTGTAAAATGGCTGAGTAGTCATATAATTCCAATTAAGCAATTTACTAAGTATTAATATGAAATGGAATAGCTTACCTCGATTTTCGGAATTTCTTTTTCCACTAGTCTCCTGATTTCATCTTTCTTATTTGCTATCACTAATCTTAAATCCTTTTCTAACTTTTTAAACTCATTGGCGAGGATAAAACCATATCCAGCATTGTATTTGATAAACTTTGCAACTCGTAGTGATGAGTCCTTGATGTACTGATTCTGATCACCAACTCCAAATGTATCCACTAGCGCACCC
>JAAAKL020012929.1:0-12746 GCA_010016065.2 Carybdea cf. marsupialis auct. non (Linnaeus, 1758)
CAAATACTTACAAGACTCATAGTTCTCATCAGTCATTTTACTTAACTGTTTCTCTCCCATTAACCCAAAGTAATTTTCTTTCGATAAATAAAGTTAATCTTATTTTGACACAAAATATCATATAATAGATTAACAGCTAAGATCTTGTGAGTTTCCGACACGCCCATGTCACGCCTATTGATAGCGATTAATCGATTAATCGAAAAAATCTGTTCAGCTAACCGAATAGTAATATATCCGGCAATGGCCAGCCCTATTCGGAACATCACTTAAGCCTACTACTTTCTTCACGTTCGTAACAGTACAGCAAATGTAACCCTTGCCTTATAGAGAGATAACACGTTGACACAACCATTGATTAGGACATGGGTATAGAACCAGGTGCGGCACCACTGGAGAGTGGGAGCCGAAGCACCCCCAATTTTTGCTGAATAAGATTTTACTATGGTATCCTTGGATTATTTTCGCCCCCTCCTCCCACATTAAGTTTTATGGCGCCGTCCCTTAGAACACAGATTATTATCAGTAAAATAGAGAAAATGAGATGAATAGTCACCGGAGAGATAAAGTAGCAGAAAACTGGTGTCAATTGAATAGTTCTTGAGAGACAATAACCCATAATGATAGTTCTTTCTTCTGCAAAGTAGTTGAAATGAAAACAAAAGCTTTTGATTTAAAACCGGCGACCTTGGCGACGGTCTTGACAACGAGAATCAAAGTCAGGTGTAAATAGCGACCGATCAGACAGACCGTACATCAAAAATGGTGTGAAAGAGATGGCGCAGTAACGAGATCTCTTTGGTAAGTATCTTTATACTCTAGATTGTCGAATTTTGCTCTGCTTAGCTTACACTGGTTTTCCACAGTTGATCTGTCCAACATGATGACTGGTAATGGTATCTAGTCACAATCTCTTTCATCAATGCGGCATCTCCACTTTCGTTGTTATAGCCAGTGACCGACTTTGACAATGGATTCCACTAAACCATGTGCACAAGGACAAACAGACTAGCTCCACGAGGCTATTTAATCGATGCTTGGTGCAGATTAGAGAGTAACTTTTTACATCTGTCAGTGTATAGGTGTTTGCTATCATCTTCCGGCTTAATTCGAGTCTTACCAGTCACCTGGCGATTATCTAGTTTTAAGCAAGTGAAAAGAGGGTTGCTGTTCCAACTTTCCAACTACTTTCACGGCATCTAATGGCTGGTGCAGGACTTTTTAAGAACGAGTTTGGCAAACTTTTACCCATTTCTGAGAAATTTATCATATTTGTAACTGGTTTCATTGTTAAGCAACCGGTTAACCAGACTGAATGGTTCCAAAGTTTTGTGTCAACAGGTTTCCGTTACTCTTTCTCTTCGCCGCAAAAGATGTAGTTGTCTGCATGTCTGTGATGATGTGACAGTTCCGATTTCAAGATAAAATCATAACGGATCGGTAGTTTGTTTACTTGCCTCCATGATTGCTTCTTTAAGGTAGCTCTGATCCCAACTACGGTACACTCTATGGGGTGTATTTTGTCCCAAGGATGTAGGCCTACTTATCGACTACCGTTTTCTCCGCTCCTAAGAGAGTAGTCCAGGGTTTGAAGCATATTGATGGTACACTCTGTACCATATTGTATGATTACAGTAA
Organism: Carybdea cf. marsupialis auct. non (Linnaeus, 1758); assembly: GCA_010016065.2. Classification (NCBI taxonomy): domain Eukaryota; kingdom Metazoa; phylum Cnidaria; class Cubozoa; order Carybdeida; family Carybdeidae; genus Carybdea; species Carybdea cf. marsupialis auct. non (Linnaeus, 1758). The sequence continues at coordinate 1,639 of JAAAKL020012929.1, forward strand.
TCGAAGTGCATACTAAAATTTTAGGATATAGAACAATATATATGGGGTAATACGGACTCAGAGCAGAGAATATGTGATGTTGTCACAGTATTTTATACCAACAGAAGATATTTCATCACCAAAAACTCATCAACCTTCGGTTACCGGTAATATTTTTGAAGAGAAGGGGTCATGAAGCAAAACTTACCAAGGGATGTAGGTGGTGTGTTTTCAACCGTGCTTGCGTGGCGCTACTCTTACACTAAGTATAATAGAAAAGGATTCTAAAAGCTTAAATTTCATGTCACATCACGGTGTCGCTGAGAAAAGGTGATTTGAAATTATTTTGAAAATAAGTTTTGAAACGAATAAAAAGTATGGCAGCTTCAAGACCGAAAACTTTTGACATATATATTGTGGTATATGACCCCCCCCCCCTCCAAAGCCCCTTTGGGAAAAGAAAAAATGTCAATATAGAATGCTGGTAAGCAAATAGGTTTAAGATTTTGGTAAGGGATGTTTTATCCTCAGTCATCTACATCTCATATGGTTATCAACTTCTTTCATCGGTATTTTTAAATTCAGATAAACTGGGAATTCTCTGCACCAACAATTTTGAGATGGAAGGGGAGGCTCAAGTATATAAAGACTATGAAGATCGTGAAAAGTGGTGGCGAAGTACAATAAAGGTTAGTTATTATTATTACTTATATAATATACGAATTATGCATTCCTGTACCTACAGCTATTTTCTTTGTGGGTTCAGAACATAATGAAGTATAAACTACTGCAATATGTAGGCCTATGAACAAATCAACATAAAATTCAAGATATTATTGTCGTTACAAAAACGACTTTCTTTCAATGTTTATTAATCCAAACCACAACGTACTGGGCACCTTGATTCAGCTGGAACAAAATAAACCAAGCTGTCTGTAAACAATTTTGTTTCTTTTAATGAGTTCATTGCCACCTAGACCCAGATATAGTAGGTTAATGACCACAAGCTATTATAAATGAACAAAGCAACCAGAAAACTATTTATTGGGTTACAATGCATTCAACTATCATTATCTTAACCTCTGTTTTACACATTGGTACCATTTCAAATCACTGCTTATGCCTACAGACCACTAATTGTATATGTATGATAACTTCATAATTTATGGATGAAAAAGAGCTATATAATGGATAACCAAAAACAACTTTAATAAAAGTAAGAATTTGGCTATAGCTATGGGTTTTACACCAAAACTTACAGTATATTTAATTGCCTACATATGCACATATGCGACATGCTAACATCAGGAAGGTTGAGGTGAAATGGGTATGTCAGGTGTAGAGTGGAGGATGAGGCCCTGGGGAGGATAAAAGAGATGGAGGCCACCAGGGAGATCAAAGATGACCTGACTGTCTGCAGTCCAGGGAGACATGACTAGGTGGCGACTGTAGGAGGAGGATGTTTTTGATAGGAGCTAGTGGAGAGCACTTTCCAACCATCAAACCCCTTATTAGAAATGGGAAACAACTATGATAAATGGAGATGATGATACACAGTAGTGCTTGAATTTAGTTTTAAATGGCTGTTGATATTTTAGTTCCAGTAGCAGGAGGATCTTACAGCTTCTACTGTCTTTAATCAGAAAGTAACCCCAGGTTATGTATTTATAAGTAGGGAAACATGAACTTGGAGCCTTGTAGCAGAGCTTCATCTTCACTTGGAAGGGTCAAATGCAGCACACGGCCTCTCAACAAAAATATCTGAAAAGTGTTAGCTTGTGGAAGGGTATGATTGGCTTGAGTGCTCAACCAGTTTTATTTCAATTGAACAATTATACGTATCTTTGATAGATTAGACATGTTTGCACTCCTTTGCTAAGGCCCATTGAGGAGTTGGTGACAGGCTCCAGTTAAACTATAACAAATTGATATATATCATTCCTCCAGTGCTTTAGTCAGGAGCTTTGGGACCGCCGGCTAGTAAATATATACTCCTACGTTACCATATCCAAGCGTTCAAAGATGCTTTGAGACACACCTATTTTCTAAAGCAAAATTTTATCTCCTTACTCATGTTCCACCATCACATTTCTAAGGTGACTTATAGTGTTCAATCTTTCTATTGTGTTCAAATTATTGTTTATTTCTATGTTATTCTACTATCAGACAAAAACCATTTACTGGTACATGATGCAGGTGGTGGATAACTGTTTGAAAATTATCGATATGATAGTGAAATTTAGTGGGACTTTCCATAGCTAAATCAATGCCTAGAAATAATTATTTATTTTTACACTATTTATCCATTTATTTTGTTTTTCTGCACTGATTTGGTATGACAAAGTGACTTGAAGGGGGTGATGGATGGAAAGAAGCTTTAATTTTCCACATGACAGTGATGTGCCTCTACAGAAATTTTTCATTACTCCTAATCAGTTTCCTTATAGTCTCTTCTCCTCGTAGATTTTTAGAGGCATGGACATGTTCCTATTTCTAACACTGTTATTTATATTTTCAAACACATTTTTGACAGAATGGTAGTGGATATAGTACTGTTTTACCCTACATTAGGTCACTAGCTGTCCTATATTATCTTTGACACCTGTTATTTTCTTTTGAATCCTCCTCTCACTTAAAAGGTAATATGATCATATACAAGCAGTAATTGTTTAAAAGCCAAGTATCAACAGTAACACTATAGGAACTAAGTAGATTTTGCATGCACAGGGTAGTAAGACATTTAGATGACAACTCATTGTAAAATGTATGTGGGTTACCTTAGGTATATAAGTCCATTGGAATACAAATCTGCAGTTAAATTTTTCATTTATGAGAGGGACATTTAGTTGTATGATTTAATGAAAAGCAATTTAAAGAACATCTGCACATATTTGTTAAACCCAGAATTGGAGTAAACAAAACAAAGTTGTAGCACAGACCATATACAAAGTATTTGGTATTCCTTTTCTTAAGGATAGTTTAATTTCTACGTGATTAAACTTGACCTTATAGAACTGTGTAGGTGTAGAGGAATAGGCTTGAAGTGACTGCTTTACTGTCATGTCTGATATTTTAACTCAATTACTTGAACAACTAGATTAATTGATTACCATTACAATGGTAACAACAGGCATGGAAAGTCCTCTATCAAACTTACCATACAGCCACCATTGGCTAGTTAGTGACAGATCAGGGTTCCTCCTTAGATGACTATGTGTGACATGAAGGAGGGCATCCAGACATAAGGTTTTCTGTGCTTCAGTGAAAGTTCCATATATATGAGCACTGGCCTAGTCCCTTTGAGCAGAGTACACACTGAAAATCTTGTTATTATCACATCATCTCTTTCCCCTGCACCATCACTCAGTTACTATTAAAATGTTAGTGGATAGTTTAACTTGTTTTGCTTATCTTACCTTCTTGCTTCCTGTATATAGGCATATAGTATGTTTACCAAGGTTTATCATGGTTACGTAAGGAGTTGGGGGCAGTGTGATGCATATGCTTTCCTATGGCAAGGAAAGTACAAAAGCTCTTTTGTGTTTAGTTTTAGTATGGGTTATACAAGGATTAGAAAACAGATGGCATTGCCCCTTTCCCCACCCATCAGCTTCATGGCTTGTTTATCATTGTAAATGTGGAAGTTAATAGTTGTTTGATGTGTTGTTAGGTGGTGCTCAGTAGCATTTTCTTCAACTTAATGTGGGTTAGTGTCACCACTGTTTCAAATGATGTAAGAAGCCTCATTATCCTTGTGTCCACATTAGAGCAAGCATACTAAGGCCTGTGGTTTCTTGCTTGGATTTGCATTGAAAAGTTTGGCTTTGTTCCAGTCTTTATATGATCTTACAATAGGGATGTGAGGTTGCTCATTATGTTCTAGAGATATGTACAGTAAGTGCTATTAACAGCTGCCTCAAATTTTATATTTCTATGGTCATTCAATTTTCCACACCCATTGCTTTCCATGCTGCTGCAAGCCTGGCGTTTGAATTCTTTTAACTCTGAATCTGCACCAGTTGAAAAGTTTAATTTTAGCAAGAAATTAGCCTACAAGTTGGGGTGAGCTGGAAGAAAACTTGTGGGTTAGTGATGCTTTTGATGTGGTACTACCTGTGGAGCTGTAAGTGCCAAAGGCTTGACCACACCCAACTTATACTTGCACCCTCATAAGGAGGTGATACAGCATGAACTTTATATACCTTATGTATAACTGATTACTCAATTATTCAAAAATAGATTGGGACATTTGCGCATTAGAAATATAAATTTATGAGTTATTGTAGTATTACTGGTAGGCATAGGTGTCCGCTCATCTATCATCACCTTTGTAATGAAAGTTAAGCAACAGTTCAGGCTTAGCCCTCTCAGCATATCCCTTGTTAACAGTAGCTAAAAAGGTAAAAATACCCTATCACCTTATACAATTACTTTAGCCTTGCAACTTATATATGCAGATAAATATGAAAGAATACTGTTGATAGTTGCCCCAAAACAGGATGATCTGGATGCCCTCGGAATTTACACCAGTTCAAATACGTATATGACACTGCTACCTTCAATGTAAAAGTGATGATGAAAAGTGTTTGTGTTTACTCATCTGTAACTTCAAACAATGATGGTGGCTAGGCATAGGAGCGCTAACTGATTTGTATGGTGGGGGAATGACGCTTTTCTTCCCTAAGAAGTTTGATTTGCCTAAAAGGTCATGAGCAAAATTTAGCCAGAGGATTTCGATCATCTATCTCTAAGTACAGACCATCACAAAGAATATTGCCAAAATTGTACTTACTAACAGTATTTCTTTACTATTATGTTCTTGTAGTCAAAGAAGTTTAATCTCTATAAATGCATCACTTGCCCGCTGTCCAGAAAAATAGTGATTGTGTCCCAAATTGTACTGCCTAGCACTCTGGGACTCCAGCCCTGGCCTTCACAGCTCGTAAGCTTACGTGTGTAGGTAGGCATAGCCGTCAGACTTTTGTGTTAAGAGCACTTTTGACAAATTAATCTTATGGCGAAGTAAGTACCATCCAAATCCAATGAACGTGAATATAAAATATAGAATTTCACCAGTAAGTCAAGATTTGCCAAAGTACAAAGTTGGTTTCTAACGAAATACGAAGTTCTTCAGGGAAGGAAGAAAAATTTTAAACTCTCGAGCAAGGCGTAATCCAGCACGAAAACACCAAACTTTCGCTCGACACAAGAGTATAGATCGGCACGTTGAAACTTAACCATACGCAGTTACTGCGATGTACATTATTTCAATCTTGGCTTCCTTTTCCGGCAACACTATTTTCTTGTCTTGAATCAAACTCTATAGTACCACTCTAGTTGATTCTCGTTAACTGGAACTTTACCTCGAACAAAGGATAGACACTTATAATCAGCCGTCGGTGTTTTGTACTTCTCTGGTTCCTTGGGCATTTTAGATATCGACATGTAAGATGAGTTAACGAGAAAAACACTCTTTTCAGAAAGAACCAGCAAATTTTGACTGAGGCTGTCACTTCTTACATTTTCGAAGTTTTTAAATTGTGAAATTGGCTTAATCTGTTCTTTGTATTATACTTATTGAAGGGTATCAGTATTAGGAAAGGTTGAAAGGAATATATACACTGTGAAACTTTTAAATTTCAAGTCGCACGCTAATAACGGTATGCGTCGACCAGCGCCAATTTTTACTTGCAATAATAAAGCAAGGCCTACATTTATGCTCATATCAATGCGAAAGGGACTTCAACTACAAAACTTGATAACTTCGCTTAATCACCCAAAAAGTGTCAAAAGTAGAAATCTTAAGGCTTTTTCGTGATAACACGTCACAAAATTGCGCTTCTGTCGATACAAAATAGAACTATTGCTCATATAGTGCTAAGTTTGAGTGTCAAAATATTGGGCTTAAGCTTTTTTCCTGCTCTTGCTTTTAATTGCTTTTTTGTCAATTATAAAGATTAAGAGGGTGCTTTTCTCGGACCATTTACTGATTAAGAATCTTCTATGCAGATACAAAGTACCCATGTAACAGTATTGTCATTTGCCTTATTTATTTCCCCATTTTTAAGAGGATAAATAAATTGGAGACGAATGTGAAACGCGGTCCATGCTTGCGGGAGGATTTTATTTTCAAACAGTGAAGATTTTGAACTCTTAAATATCAGTTTTTATGTGCAGTTTCTGGGATAATCAAAACTTCTTTAAATTTGATTCTGGCACATGGTGCTTTTTCTTAGGTGAATTCAGACAGCATCACATTAGGTCTTTCATTCCACACTCCCTGTAAGGGTTTTGTTGATCTTTTCTTTATTATCAGTTTCAAGTTGACTATTCAAACTCTTGATACTGTAAAAAGTTATTGTGGTAGAGAAGTGAACGTTGATATTAGAATTTCTTAGGTTAAATTACCTTGTGTATTGGACAGTATTCTCACTTGGTGATGAGAGGTGTAGGGAGGGTAAGTACAGCTTATTTATCATGGCCTTTACTGCATTAATAAGCTTTCCGGTCCAGCTTTTGTATGGAAGACATACTGGACTGGATATTTTTGAAGAGGTCATTTTCCATTGCTTCCCTCTTTAAAAGCTTCCCGGTCGCCTTGCCCAACAGTTTGTGCTTTGCCACTGACTCTAAATTTATTTGGATGGCCGTGAAGGAGATTAAGTGAAATCGCCTCAAGCGCCTGCGTTTAGAAAAAAGTATTACCTTAGTTATCTATACCAAGCATAGCAAGTTTATCAGTTAGCATTTGAAGTGAGGATGCACCTTTTGATTGCAGCCTTATTAAACTTTGTTTTAGGATACTCCGATCCCAGGCACTTACGAAACTCATGATTTTCTACACGATCTGAATTCTGTACCGATCTCTAAGACCTACGGCTTTAAAAGTAGCGGAAGGAAAAGGAACGTAGATCCATCTCGAACTGGAGGGTATCTGATGCCTGGTTTATACAAGCATAAGGATTTCATTCACGAAGGAAAAGATAGGGTAGTTACATACAATTTTAAGGGGACAGATCGTAGTAAATCTGCTGGAGGGATGTGCGGAACACTGAACAAGGTTTGTCTCATTTAGTATTCATGTTACATTAGATATGTGTGTGTGGGTGTTCAGACGCAACAGCAGTGAAATTAAGTATTTACCTACAAACAGGAGTGTTCATTATTGAATCTACGTGTTCCGTCACAGCACCCTGTAAGAATCGATTCGAAAATTCTAAGTAAATTTTATGAATAATGTGAATGATAGTTGTAAAATGCTAGTATCACTTGTAGGACGTAACGAAAATGCCCCGACATGCTGCGATCTACATTCCCACATTCTACCGTGTCCATGTAGATTTGAAAAGGAACGATTACCGTCAACAAATGGGTAGAGCTCGACTATTATGGTTTGAGAACATTAACAATTTTTTCCCCGTAAATCAGCAGTAAGTTAGAGAGTTTTAAGCGGCGTTTGCATGTTTCTTTATGCACGATGTTATTAATGGAGAAAGGAGAAAAGGAAACATGATTACAGTTATGATGGAAGGCTGCCAAAATGCTTTAACAGAAGCTATATCAGAGACTATGTTATTTATAAGTTGTAAGATGCTCCCCTTCCCCCACCCTGATAAATACGAGAATCAACAACCTCAGCTTACTAACAGTATCTCACAGTTAAATATACGATATGATGTAATTTCAGGATTTGTTCCCAAGTATATTAGCTTCATTATCTGTTAGCAGACTGCAAATTCTCAACTCTCTTCCTTTCCAGGACAGCCTTGAAAGTGACATTAGTCCAGTTACGTATGACAAAGGATATGCTCCAGTTGAAAAACGTCGAGTCTGGTATGTATCTCCTGTACTCTTTATTTTTCGTACACAACTTCACAGAAACAGATTGTAAGGCTAAATCAGGTGTAAGCAGGTTAGGACCACAAATTTCTGGATAATTTATTCTAGGAGTCAGACTCCTAAGTTCCCTTTCGTTCCATAGGCAATGCAGGAGCGATGATTTGAAAAAAAATTTATGTGCGTCCGCTTACTATAGACGGAAGGTCAAGTTGGCCTACTGCAAGTGCACTAATACAGAACGTGAACTTAAAACTAGCACCAGAAATTTTATCGGAGTGATGTCTCCGAACATAGCCTTATTTCATGAGGGGCTAAGTCAACTGTTTCCCAACCTAGGAAACACTTGAAGGTTTTTAAAATATAGGGTTGTGGTACACTGTAGACGGAGAGCGTTAACCCTTACGAGAAGTAGAATATGTCATCTATGTCAAGCATGAAAATAACCCTAGCACCTCATAATCTAAATCATTCATATCCCGTATCCCGATCTGAAAAGTTGGGGGTGCAACAGATTGTTCACAATCTCGAGAATTTTTATGAAGGTTCCATGGATGACCTAAAGGAAACAGGACCGAGTTAGCTTAGTCGTTAAAGGGCAGCGACAACTAAGCACGATATCATGCTTTTCAGTAAAGCTGGAAGTTTTAATCATAATTAATAGCATCAAATCTCAACTTTGTTAATTAACAGTGTTAATCGTAAGCGGACTTTCACTCGTCAGTATATTCTATGGGAATCATTTAGTACTAGAAAGCAAAAGATCAATCTTAAATACTTCCTCGACCATCGTGCTCTGACGATTTACTCACCACGTTATTGAGAACTGAAGCCTAATAATCTCGGAGAGTAACGTAGGGGTAATTGGTACCCTCATTATGTAGTTGATTGCAGTATAAACAATAGACTTTCAAACTGGTCGAAAGATAAGCAATTTGGTCGAAGGAAATGTCTTATGTATTAGAGGCTGCCTTATATAGGACACATTTCTACAAAGTTCCAGGGTCGGATATGTAAAGCTGTTAGCCATTGTTTCAAAGCAAGTCAAACTCAAGTATTTTCCACAGTCACCGTCATAATTTTTTATTCGATAATACCGCAGTTTGGGGTATCCGCCGTTTGGTATTTTGCTCCACATTGACATGATAATCGAGGAAGTATTTCTACGTACAAATATTATACTGCATGACATTGATTTAACACTATCGATTTTTTATCACCGTAAGATTTGTTTGCTGGAGTCTCTTTTCTTTCTCTCTTGAGTACGTTGTTTGGTTCTTCTCGCTTTGCCTTGACAAGTCTTGCTATATACATGTAGCTACGGAGTTTATTGTATGCATTGCAGCCATCTTCTTATGGCTGCTGTTTGTTAGAAAATTGCTGAAAGAACAAGCCTAAGATGTGGGGTGTACAGGGAGTAAGTATTTTGTGATGGTGAATCTTTCATTGACGTGAGTGTCTATATCTTCCAACTAACGTTTGGAGCCAACGGTAGTTCCCGTGGCTTGAACAAAGTTACAAAGAACAAAATTTGTAAAGGTGTCCATACAGGGTCTCCTCATACTTTTTCTCTTTTTTTTCACAGTCACTCGTCATTTAAGTCCCAATCCCAGAGGTTCCCCACAATTCATTTCCGACCGGTAAGCACCCATTTTGACAACAAATATGTTTTATCATGGCTCAGTTTGATGTCGTTTTCTCACTTCTCATCCTGTCAATCTTAAGGGTAATTTAAGGCTTTTACTTATACATTTGTAAGACGTTTACGTAGTTTCCAGCGCCTATTCTACCTACCTATGGGGACCATTATGGAAATAAGGCTAATGAGACTTTGTAATGTTATCCTTGCCATTTTTCATTTTTAATTTTTTCAATGTTTTTTTATTTATTAGAAGTAGATTTTATCTCTCGATATATTATTGTAACTGTTTTTAGCCTAGTTAATGTTATTGTGATGGACATTTTTAAATTGTACTTTATTATTATTATTATTATTATTATTATTCATGGAAAATAAATACATACTGGTATTACTGTATAGTTGCGTGACAATGCTAGCTTACGGCTGAATGAGAGCTCAGTCTTATTCTTCAATGAGTTACTTTCAGGATGTTGAGTCATTTACATGAATGTATACTTGCAGGATTGCGTTTGTTCTAAGGAAGACATGAAAATTGCAGTATGGCATTTTGATATGTCATTTTTTATCCAATTGCCCTTATCGTAAGGTAGAGTAACTATAGCATGGCACACATCGTACTGTATTATATATAAGATATGGTGTGATGGTTTATCAGATATGTGTGACCGTTTTTGTAAGAGGCAAAAAGACTATTTTCTTGTCTCAGGGCCATAGTTTTCCCCTCCTGTCTCCTGGTTTACATTTTACCGCCATTTGGGATGATGGATTTCTGACGGGAAATTTTAACGTGGATTTCAAGTACTAATCGTCCATTGGTCACAAGTCCGAGGCCCAAGAAATTGCAACCTAACATCTCAGTGTAAATCTTAATGCTATCTCGTATAAACAATGTTAGATTTTCATGCTGATATTGCAAACTGCCAGATGTTTATAAGATGGATAAAGGATTTAAAATGCAAACCTTTTTTTTGAACTGGCCGTAACCCTTACAGCGAAAACAGACTCCAGGATTCACTATTATTAGATGGTGCCTCTAGCAACTTGTCTTAATTGTTTTCATATCTGTAAAATTTGTATGCCACCTGAAAGCTCCCAAAATCTTAAGTTTTGTGAAGCAAACCTTGACCATGGGCTTCTCGACCATGGGCTTGCTGTGAATTTCTGTAATAAAGGCTTATTATTTTTATTTCGTTTGCAGAAAAAAGGGCCTGGACCTGGTCATTATCAGACATACAAGACATCAGAAGTGAATAAGTGTCCAGGGGTTACGTCATCTTTCAAATCAAGCACACCGCGATTCTTAAAAACACATCAGCTGGTAAGAGAGACCATGATATATATGTATATATGTGGGAATGTTTTTATTTTCATTGTTACTATATCTGAATTGAGAGACTGGTAGTCTGTCTCGTAGCTTAGTAATATGTTCTAAAAATGATGCACTTATCTTTTGCAATTGTATGCTAAGCTTTCCTTACGACTGAGCTCCTAAAACGTTCTTTGTGACAAGTAATTGTGTGGGTAGATTAAGAAAAATTTCTAGCGAATAAAACTATTATGTTTCAATTTTCTTCTTGAATTATTAACATTTTGATTAAATATTTTCGAGGGGGTGTAGGGTGTAACCGGTATATCGCTCCCAACTGCACTA
>JAAAKL020012930.1:0-12745 GCA_010016065.2 Carybdea cf. marsupialis auct. non (Linnaeus, 1758)
GCTGACAGCATTTTTTTTCAAACAAAGGATTCATCACTTTAAGTTTTAAATGAAGTATTATTACTGAAGAAAGTAAAAGTTGAAGATAAATAATATGACACATCTGAAATACAGATGGTTCTAAGATTACCTAAAGTAATTCTCAAGTTGATGTAAACATATTGTTGCTTGCTTCTTTGTTTGTATTTCCATATAGTAAGTTATTCTCTTAAAGTAGTTATACAAAATGGCTGTATATGGTTCTATATGGTGTTTCAGTATAAATTCTTTACTTCTAATTTAATGATTTTACTTAGAGATCACTTTAAAATATTTATTTAGAAATTTGATGTACAGTAAATAGATAATCTAATTTGATGAACCATATCTTAACCATTGGCGGTGGCTTATTAATCTGCACTAACAGTATCAGTAATTAATCCCTTTCCCCCTGAGTAAAGAACCTTTGTTTTTTTATTTGACCAGTGCCGCATGTGATCAAAACTTGCATCTCACTTGTTTAACTGCTCAATAAGGTGATCTTTCTCTCAATTTTTCTAGGTGTATAATATATAAGTAGGCATTCTCTTGCTGTACATGGATAATTTTAATGCAAACGTATATGATGACATTACCATGTTTATGCATTTCTGTCAGGATTGCCACTCATTACAGTCCACAACATGCCCTAATGAAAGCATTCTGTGTACTAGGTGGAGTTTTTGGAAACTGGATGACTGGTAGATTTGTAATGCATTTGATGGACATGATTATTTCCAGTCCTAGCCCTTTTATATTTTGTTCATTCTTGCAATGAGGGGTTGTGACTATTCTAGATCCTTGCTTCAATAAATGCTCACAAACTCTGCAGTTCTCCTGGAGTTCTGTCCTTGCATGACAGTGGACACTCTGTACAATGTTTCTTGTTCCTGTCTGCCTTTTCTGGTGACCAGACATGTTAGTCACAGGCTGATTAAGTAAAATTGTTTAGGCCATGTGAGTTTGTTGAGTCAAACTTAAGGTTCAGAAATGTTCTCTTTTTTAATTATATCTTTGCAGTTCTGATTATTAATTTATTTCTAAACTTTCATTGAGTAAGCTTAATGTTATTTTGCGTAATCTTTACAGGTACATATCATGGAGTGAGCAGCACTTTCCAAAGGATCATAAGAATACATTTCTGCTTTTGGAGAAGTGCATAGAGGACATTTTAATACAGAAGAAATATAGAAGTGATAGCAGAGCCCTTAGCATCTGGTTGAAACATGTAAGTGTATTATCTTAAATTTTGCAATTTTCCTACAGAGTACGAAATGTCTCTTCTCTTCCCAGAATCTTAATCCAGAGTGATTGTTATTGACATATGTTTGCTTGACAAGGATTATAATTGACATTTTAGTGTGGCCTAGTGCCAGTGCATGCAGGTCTTATTCAGATTTCTACTTTTGAAGTCATGCCTTGTTGTTTGGTTGAGTTTTTATCATTTAGTTCTTTGTAAGAGCTTGTGCTGGAGTCAATTTGTCTGTCTGTATTTAACGATATGCCTGTGCTGTTTTTGTTGTCATAACTAAACATGCCATACTATCCCCCATAATAACATATTTTTAATTGGTTAATGGAAAGGTGTGTACATATTCACCTACAAATTTGTTTGTAGGCTACACATAATTTCAGTTATGTGCTCCTTTATCTATGTAGCCTCTTTGCTTTAGTAAGGAACTGATATTATTTCTTGGTTGAGTCTATGGCTTAAATAGATTTTCTGCTAATGTAGCACAATTTAATAACACCACAAAAAATAACTGGCTTCCCTTAGAACACCATTGTGACATCATCTCCATGTAAGGAATGTTTGCAAGTTTGTTTACTTTTATCAGTGTATTAAGTAGTAGATTTTAGCATTTTATTGTACACTTTATTTACATAGGTCCTTGAAGGATAACAGAATGCTATTTTCTAAACAAGCTGACCTGACAAAACATTGTTGTTATTATTATTGATATTAAATAGTATTCAGCAAATTTTTCAAATCCATATATACTTTATTATATTACATTGTAGAATGATTTGAATGAAGACCCATTGCCAATTTTTCAATATATGTTCTCCAATGACATTTGTACTACAATGGCTGGTTTCTACATTAATTGGGCTCTTGCTCTTGAAAATAATGGGGACACAAGAAAAGCAAATGAAGTGTTGCATTTGGGGATTAACAGAGGGGCACAGCCTTCCAATAGACTTGAAAGTCATGTAAGGTAAGTTAAGAAGTAATATTTAATAATTTTGCTATTGGATAAGGTAGTATTGTTTATATGAACAACAGTGGTGTACAATAACTTCATTTTGATTTGATAGTACATAGATAGCTCTCTTGCTAACTGCTGTAAATCTCCAAATCACAATACTGTAACTTTTTTGTAAGGGTTGTGCAACAAAGTGAGCTTTTAAAGCATTTAAAGTTTCCACATATAGACAAAGCCTGGCCCAGGACATGCTTGTGCCAAAGGGATTGTGCCAAAAACTATGTTTCAAGAGATGGGACCAGAGAGGGGACTACAAGCATAAAGAGCATGAATAACATGAAGGAGAAAAGTAACCCTGTTCCCAGTAGTAGGGTGTATGGGGTGTGTTACTGTGTGGTCCAATAGCTTGCTTTAAAAACCACTGACCCCGGTTCTATTTCAGGGCTGAGAAGCTTTGACAGCTGCTCTTTAACATAGCCATGGGGCTCACCCAGGCCATGTGAGGTAAATTGGGGAGACGGAAACTCAAGAAGTCCATCAAATGGATTGTACCAGTGTTTGGATACCCTGGCCTTGTCACACGTGTGTCAAACTGATCATGCTTGAAGAATGAGGGGGTGCCCAACTGCTTCTGTTAGGCAGTGTGTCCCTTGTGGTATTGGTCTTCCAAACTAATTGTCAGGTAGTACTATGATGGTGCTAATACCTTCCACACAGTAGCAGAACCTTGTGATGGCACCTATTCATATTTTTTTTTGGGGGGGGGGGGGGGGGCTTGATGTTTGCAAAACTCTCATTTGGATCCTCAAGATGCATCATTATTAAAGCTAATAACCAGATTTCCAAAACAGTTTTGAAGTATAATAGGAGCAATGGAGCTTCCCTATATTATATGACATGTATTTAGTTGATTTGTTTTATAATATATAAATATATGTAAATATGTATATAATTGCCACAGAAGAAAGATGTTTCCAAAAGCTTGTGAAAGCACTTTTAGCTTTTTAGTTTTAATATATGTTTTAGCTATGCTTACTAATATATGTATATTTATATATATAACTCAATAAACATGAAGTGCTTACAGTGCTGGTGGGAGTCGAACCCAGGATATCCCACACTAAAAACCAGGACTTTACCATATACCACGTTCTAGATAGTGCAATAGTAAAGTCAACAGTCCACCACCAGCAACCTTTTTTGTTGTGTCCCTTTAGCTTCATTAGTGCCATTTCATATATAGTGCAATGGGTAAGTCGTTTTCGTTTTCTATGTTGGAGATCCTGGGTTTTATCCCTATGCTTCTTCAAGTAGTGTTGTATTTGATGTTGAGAGAAGAGAGCCATTTCCAATTGTAATTGTGTCTTTTAGGAGCTTTGATGCCAGACTGATGAAGAAAATACAACAGCAAGAAGACCCTGTGTCATCCAATGAGGATACAGATATGTATGGAAAGAGAGCTGCTCTGTCTACATTGAAGAAGGATAAGAAAGGAGCAGTTTCATATGATAGAACAAAAACCAAAACTGGTATGTAAATATCTGTCCAGAAAATGAAACTTGTAACTTTTTGTGCACTGTTTAAAAATGCTTGTACATTAAGAAAACTTATGAAACTGTAGGAATGATGCATAATTATCTTGGAAAGCAGTTATAATGAAACCTAACATATTAGTAAAGCTGCAAACACTAATTGCCAGATTGTTGTTGTTTCAATGCTGTGACCCCACATGTAGTCCATGCCAGTAAGAAAGCATGCTCAACTGACCACAAAGGCTGCGAGTCTTCCACAAATTGCAGCATTTTTTGTCTATTCATTTTCTTGCCAGTGCAAGGCTGGCTGAGTTGGCTAACACAAATTTGAGGTTAGCTGATAGAATTAAGCAGCATGTTCCTTCCTGTCTTTGCCAATTTGGGCTTCAAAAACCAGAAATGGTAATGAGCAATGTGACACTGTGCCAAAGTGTATACTGATGGTCGCTACCATATAATAAGTAAAGCTAGGCTCCTGTTTCACTTGGCTGTTCAATAATCCACCCATATCAAAGTAAGAAAACTGTTGCTTTGTAGACAAAGATGATTTGTCTTTTCATTGGGCCTTTTTGTTTTACCATTCAGTTCCACAGGCACTGATTTGTCAAAAAACACCGATCTAGCAGTCAGACTTTTGATTGGTTACTTTCAAAACACAGTTGGGTGCCACCGTGGTCTAGTGGATAAGTTCCTGGCCTTCTAATCAAGAGGGTTTAAAGGTTTAGGGTTCAATCCCAGGAAGGTCCATTGGTGATGTCAGGAAGGGTATCTGGTCTTAAAGTGCTTCATTCTCCAAACAAGTTGTCTCGCCTTATGCAAAAAATGAGAGATAAGAGACATCAAAATGATAAAAAAGAAAACAAAAAAGGTTGGGTATAACTTTCATTGATTTCTGCTCAATTCTAATTCTGACAATTTTGTAGCTCCTGTATTATTCCTATTGTCATTCCAGGCTCCAGAGGCTTAAGTATCAGTCAAACTCAGGGTAACAATCGGGACGGAAAGTTTATGGTGTACCAGGATCAAGAAAACGCTGAACCCATGCCCATGATAGGTGGTTCATCTAAGTGGAAGAAGCCACCAGTGCAAACCCAGCTAAAAAGAGAAAATAGTGCTTTGCCAGGACCTTGGAACAAACAAAAGGTGTGATTAGAATTTTTGCAATGTAGTTGGGGTAGAAGGAAAATGGGTGGAGGCAAGGTTTCATAAATGTTGTAACTATTGGCTCTCAGATCTCTTTAGTGGCTAGATATCTGATCAGCCAAAACATTGCATCTTCTGATTGTGAATTATATATCTGCCCATCACCAATCAGTCCTGGAAACAACGTTCAGCATTGCTGTATCATCTGCCACTGACACACACAACTGTGACCAAAAAATTGCTGACAATGTTAAATTTTAATATGTCATACAATTTTGTCTAAGTGTAAAATATTCATTATTCGATCCATATTTGGACATGTTTGGACAATGTTTGATTTTGAACTGAACTTTCTATTGTTTGTACGACACAGCGATACATGTACTAAATGTAGTGCCCTGTGGGAAGTCATCTATCACAGCAAAGGAGAGGATGCAACTCACGAGACTCACTATTAACACAGTTGGGTCTAATGTTACTTTAACAAATGCCAAAATTTTTGCCTGTATTCCAAGGGTGCACATCCATTTTCTACTGCCCACTCACAGCTCAAACATGCATGCATACAATCACACATGCCTTGTACTGTTTCGGGCTTCCTTTCTAGATTCCAGTTGCAACAAAAAGCTCTTCTTTGGGACAGTTCTCAATTCATGTAGATGAAGAAACAGTAACACCACAACGACCAACTCCTCAAAGAATCTTCTCTGACAGAAAGCCTCTAAGTGCAAAGAAGCTAGACAAAAAGGGAAATAGTGACAAGCTTCTTGATCAATTAAATAAGGTAGGGATTATACCTTTGCCTATTTAAAGGGGGTTAACAGTTTACAATTTCCCGTTTTTTCCCTAATGAATGCTTCATCTAGGAGTGTAAGCACTACAAATAGTTGCAGGGTGTTTCCTTGTATTTGTTCGTACGTCATGTTTCTTCTTTGACCTAGGAGCAATTACATTCTTATTTTAGACTCTGCTTTAGGAGATATGAAAATATTAGATTTGCATTCTCAAAATAGAATAATGTTCTAAGCGTTTTCTTGTTGCCTTTTTTCATCAGAGTAAAATATGTATGTGGTCCCACTAGTATAAGTGCCCCTGAAGCCATCTATATTTAACTTTTTGGGATTTGTAGAACAGGTTGAAGGAAAGGAAGTTATTAACGGCAATATTTTCTCAGCACTGTTCTAGTTGTTACCTTATCTCAAACCTAGAAGCTGTATGCAATACATCGATTTTAAAGCATTTTTGAATATATGTGCCAAAGCTTGTTAAACTCCTCCCATTACGAAATTTCCTCACTTTACGTGGCTCAACTTCGAATGCAAGAAGAAAGCATTATGTCATGTGCTTTTTACTTTTAGGAAAAGCAGCATGGTCAGTGCCTCATTATGTGTGACACAGAAAAGATGTATTCAGGAACAGAAGAATTTTCTTTTGAAGAAATCAAGGCTGCCTTGTATTTAAAAAGGGAAGAAGAACTTCGTCAGCTGCTCATGGATGATAATCGTACAAAAATTATTGGCATTGAAATGAGTTTGAGCCCAGATGTTACTACCTACTTGGTAAATGGGCCGCATCTTTTGCAAGGCTCGTCTTCTGCATCGCAAGAGGAAAAGTTCAATTTCAATAAAGATGACAAAGAAAACAGAAGGTATATTATTACCTTGTTAAGATAACTACAGCCTTGTTACCCATGGAAGCATTATTTACACAATTTGTTAAGTGACAACAATTAATTATCTTGGTGTACGTTTTTTATGTCGTTTTTTAGCAATGACCCTATTAAAGTTAACGTCAGCTTGTGCGTCCTTAAATTTTTAGTTTAGCTTTTGTCACTATTGTTTTCAAAGTTCATCTGCCTTCAAAATGTTGGTAATTGTTTTGCTCCTGTACCCAGAAGGTTTTAAAACTCATTAATATATACTGTGCCAATGCAGTGGTCTCTCGATAAGATTCAGATATTTAAGAGGAGCAGTGTAAGTGAGATACAAGTCGAAATGGGGTGTAGCATTGGATATGCCGTATATGCCAATTCGATGCTGCAGGAAGGTAAATACGCCTAAGGTATTATACCCTAGTAAAACACCTTCCCACTCTTAGGTACGTATTATTAATGTATGCTTGTCAATATGTAGTTGGTTATGAAGCGAATTTTCTTGTTTAGTTGTCGGTTTTCTAACCAAGAAAGAATCCATGATAAACGAAAGTACTAATCTGAGTGTAAGTAATGGTATAACCTAGTCGCTAGACAAAAAGGCCGAAATGGGAGATTAATTTATTTGTGGGCGAAACTTACATCGTGAAAAGTCGGTTTTACTACTTATATCACCAAGTTTGAAGGGATACTAGAGAAAAGTGAAAGTCAAATGCTCTCTTCTCTATAAATTATATAATCGTGAATTTCTGAGTTTAGTCGTTCGGAGTTCACATCTTTTTGTGTTTGTGTTCGTGCTCAAATTTAAATTCCTTTTAAACGTTGTCTTCAAATTTTCTGAACTCTAATGAAGTGACATAACATGTTTGAATTTAGTGTATCTAATTATAATTTGACAGAGTATTTCTCCATTTAGTGAAGTGCCAATTCTAGTTATAATTCATAGACGATGACTGCCAAGCCAATGATGATATATTTTGTGGTTACAATCTATGTATTCTTAGGTGTCGAATCACAACAAATTACCTACTTTTGTATTGGATGTCATCCTCTTTCTCCTAGGCAAGATGGGTCAACAAGACAACAATTGATCTTTGAGCCTGAAAGCCATCATGCGCTACACGGAGCCTCTTCTCGAGTCACAGAGGAAATGATGAACACCATTGTAAATGACAGTGTACATGATGGTATGAGGAACATTGCAAATGAGGTGTACACAGGGGATGAAGACAATAAATGTAATTATTTAATGCAGGATCAGGAACACAAATCTGTTGGTTTAAAAAACATTTCAACACAAGAGACTACCTCTCTGGTTAAACCACAAAAGGAAACGTTGCCATTTGAACAGTTAGATGAAAAAGACAACTATCTGCCTTTTGGTGAACTGTCATTTAGTAAGGATAAAGATTTTGGCACAAACGGATGTAGTACAAGAGAACTGAAGCGCACAATAAACAACATTGTTAGCCCTTTACGTGAGCATGGAAAAGGGAAACGGCTTAATCTCTTTGTTGGTGACGAATCAATTGTAGATTCGAATAGGCACCAATGTCTTTCCACCTCCATCCACACTGAGGAAGCGCTGAAAACAGTTCAAGAAATGTTTAACCAAACAATCGATGCCGAGAAAACGCAACAAGTTATTGATTTTTCAATAAGGAATCGAGACAGTTACGATAACTTTGAACTGAAATTCACAACTCTTGACAACAAGGCAGGTATGTTGAGTATTTGTTTTTATAATACTTTTGAGGACTAATGGACACTGAGTTAACGTCGGTGCTTGTCAGAGAATGCGTCAGGACGCTTTTCAGACCCGGTTTTTAACGTCGATGTATCATCCAAGATTCTCTTATTGTCGTCTTTGTCATCATCATCACTTCTCTTATTATCAACATGATCATCACAGTCCTCTGACAGTCATCATCTTTGTTATCATCATTACCCCCGTCACCATAACTGTTATCATTACTATTGCTTTAATCTATATTATTATTACCATCATCATCATCATCACCATCATCACCAAGCTAACCCATCTTCCATTGCTGTAAGGTTGAAGGGAATCGTGAGAAAAGACGAAGTGTAATCGTAATATAATTTCCCTAAGAGCATGTTTTGTAGTTGAATTGTATATTCGCATTATTAAACTATGGAAAATTGTTGCGGAAAAGCTACACGATAACGAATGAGATAGTCGTGTATGTTTGCGGTATTTATTGCCTACTAGTAATATTTCTGTGTAGCCATTCTGGGGATTTTAACTTGTTGTTTCTGAATACTGTTTAGTTGAAAGCCCTGCCAAGCCGCAATGGCCGTTTCAGATCTATACAGAGGATGCATTAGAGGTAGAAGACCCTGTGAAACGTAAAGAACCTCAGAATAAGAATGGTATGTTACTTGTTTTCCTACTTGGGACCCGTTCATTAGCCTGCGCCACCCTGGAACATTCTGTTGGTTTTTTGTGAAGTAGTTCATCTTTGGAAAGGGATTGCCAACTGCATCTGCAGAATACACCATGGGATAGTTGAGACAATATGCAGGGATTTCCCAGCGTAATCCCTTTTAATTTGCAATCTCAAACCGTTTAGGATATCTATTGAATGGTTGATCCTCCGTTGCCAGGACAGTAAGCTTATTTCTTAAGATTTTTTTTGTGACTGAGGACAATTTTCTTAGTATTTGGAGGCCGTATCACAAGATGTTTGTTTTTAGAAATAACATGGTAAGTTTTGCCACTCTCATTTAATAGGCAATATTGTGTGTAAAGGTATTATTTCGTGTTAGCTCCGATGGTGTTTCAGTAGCTTGTTAATTTTGTATATGATTACATGCTCAGTGATACATGCTTTGGTGATGTGGTTTTATAGAAGGCATTAATATAACATGTGACATTCACGAGGGTATGGTCCACAACATCTTCTTTTCACTGACCCCTTTCTGTACTGTACTGGACCTTTTAGTGAACTTGATCATCATATAAAATCTGCATGCGCACATTGTATTCATTCTGAGACTTAAATTAATAATCACACTAATATAAATGACACTGTCGTTACCTTTTGTTAATAGTTAGAGCTTTCTGTAATCATGGTCCAGAACCGAAAAATTTCTCGTTTACTCTACCCAAATCTTAATAGGTTATGGACCCTCAAGCTCCTTTTGTAGGCCCCTAATTGGTCCGTAGACCCCAGGCTACGGATCACTGCTCCAGGACACTTCTTCTTTGTTTGGTCGCGAACTTGTAAGAAGCTTTCTGTGTACTTTGGCAAGCAAGCCATTGGTTAGAGGATAGTCTTTTCCCCGTAAACTATGGAAAGGAAAAATTGAAGCATTATTTTTGCGAAAGATAGGCTACGTTTTAGTGCGTGGGGTCATGCCCTTTTTGTCTTGTTTGGTCAAAAGGTCATCTTTGCACCAAATCTACTCACACCAATCGTCGAACCTAGATCCGGTTACGATTCTATGCAGAGAGACAAGCTACAAGTGATTTGTATTGTGAACCCTAGGGTATTCACTCGTACAGAATTGACGACTAACTCGAAAAATTGTATTTATGTTGTTTCAGAGGACCAGTTGGAGGAAGACTGCCTACCGCTTGCTATTTTGGGAGGCAAGTTGCAAGACAGACAAAACAACGATAACTGGTTCATGCCTATACAAAACAACAAAGATATATCACAAGTCAGCGATTCTGATTTAACATCGCAACTGCGCTCAGATTACGGAAGCCACCTACCTTATACTACAGCACTCAATTCAGTTGGTTCACTGAATATGCCCTCAGCTTTTGCTGATGGAGAACTGGTGACCAAAAACGAACGCATTGATAGTTCAATATCCACCAAGGAATCGTCACTCTACGCAGAAAAGACTTCAGTAGCTCCAATTCAAAGTAACATACCCCAATTCTCTGTATTTAAAGATGAATTGAAAGAAGATGAAAAGAGCTCTCAAACAGTATCACGACATGGAAATATTCCATTTTCAATTTTACGAGACGATGAGAATGACTTTGAGAAGGCAAAACCAGACAAGTTGCCTTTTAGTCTCTTCGAAGACAGTTTTATGAACTCAGACTTTGGGGCCAACAAGGACGTCCCCGTGGGAATGTTACCTGTTCAAAATGATAGGATAAATGATTTTGGTAATAAAGAGTTAGTCACTTCTGGACGTGATGAATTAGCTGAAAATGTTAGGTGAGAATCCAAGAACCAAATATTCATTGCTGTTGTCTTGTGTGTGCGTGTGTTTAATTCAGATCACCTGTTCTGAAATTGCTACTATTTACCTTTAAATAGTCCATTGAATGTCGTTTACAAGTAGAATAGGAAAGAACACGATGTGAGCTGTAACTGTAAAATTATGATACAGATTACTACTTTGTCCTGAAGTTGTCTATCTATCGAACTTTCCGACTGCAGCTTTGCTCAAGTCCTCCCGATTCACAGCCAGTAACTGTAGGTCAGTCACTGTCACCTCATTGAGTGGCTCTTTAGGTATTCAAAGTTGCTCTCATTGTATTTTGTTAAAACGTTTTATGTGTTATTTGTGTTTGTTTTTACTGCTCATCTCGGGTATAGATTCTGTTGTAATTTATGACAGCTCATCGTCGAGGTATTTCAAAGACAGGCAATTGATCTCTCTTAGATGCTGCGAATCGTTCGTAGTTTAACGTCAAATATTTAACATACTGTACATTTCAAGTCACTTCTTGATATGAAGAATTTTACCCCGTAATTTCCTTTCTCCACTTTTTTGCGTCAGACATTGCCCTGTGTTATTTGAGCAACAGACCAAAGTAGAGCCACAGCAAGATCAGGACCTGTCTCTCGCAGAGGACGCATTTATGCGTTTGGAAAGGTCGTTATATTCAATTCAAGAAAAGACGTTACCATTGGAAGAGAGTATTGTAAGACAAGCTTACGGTGACCCTTCCGTTACGTTGGATGTCGGAACCACCATATTGTCCTGCCCCAAAGGAGTTTGTTCATCAACACCATTCAGCTCGACGCGAATCGAACCTCCAGACCCAGTGGATATGTACCCAGTTGCACAAAGGGAAATTTGCGACTATAAAACAATTGAAGCTAGTAGAGGTCCTTTAAGTTCGGTATCAATGAATGAGTCACTGATTGCTGATGACTGGCGAAAAGAAATTGACAACGCAACGTCAAACCCGATCGAGTTACCTGCAGGTTATCAAACAACCTATACCAATTTTTATACACAGAGTGATCTTAGCCCAATAGAGGAGGGGAGTGAAGGAAGTAAAACAAATCCACGTGTCACAAACGAATCCAGTCATTGTAATCATTATTCATTTCATGCAGATCCCTTACAAAGTACAGTCGTGTCCTCAGCCACATTAGATACTTCTACTGTTACGGAACAGAAAAGCAAGTTATCTCTTTGTGGAGGACAAGCAAGCGAGGTTCAAATATTAGCTACTCAAGAGTACAAAGAGCTCCAGCACTCTGAGTCTATCCCAGACGGCGACGGCGAGGAGGCTTCTGACAGCATTCTTGTTAATCCGTTTGATAGTGACTTTGTCTCTCAGTTTGTGCTTTATATCGCGGAGTTGTGGCGCAATATCAGTGGCTTTCATAAAGTTCTTGGTACGGTGCCAAGAGTACAATGCAAGAGTCGTGTTCAAATCGGTAAGTATCCCAATGTTTGATGGTGGGTTGGGTTTGCTTGCTTGCTTGCTTGCTTCATAGATTGCTTGTTTGGTATAACCTCAGAGGTAAGAACTTAGTCGGTAAAACTTTATTCACGAAGCCGTAATTTAGTCACTTTTTACCGACTAAAATTTTTAATTTTTAATATTTTGCCAACTGAAAACTTAGCCCTGTATACAATGGTGAAAAAACTTAACTTTTATACAGAAATATATATTTTTGTACATTTCAATAATGATATTCTATTAGTTTACTTCTTGCAAAAAGTAAGTTTACGAATCTTCGTCACAAAATTTTAACAAGCAAAAATGTTAGAGACGTAGGCGCCCAACGGCACCAAGTTATTTGGTATCTACCAAACACCGATGAAGCGGTACTACCAGTAGCTTTTCGGTTTTTTCATTTGGTGGGATACTCGATTTCGAGCGTATCCTATCACCCAGCCAGAGTGAGCAATGTCCTGGGGAGAGAGCACATTTACAGGGGTGGTCTCCCGTTGCCTTCCCCAAC